>RJWJ010017708.1:0-32212 GCA_004363605.1 Indri indri | reverse complement strand
TTGTTAAAGGCCAGTTAATAGAGGCTAGGATGATGATAGAAGCTTTTCCTAGCAGAGGCAGAGTAGTTGTGGCAGAGTATAAGAATATGTACGCTAAGGAGTGAGATGGGCTTGGGTTTGGGCACTAGTTAGGATGTCTTCTCATCGTGTGGCACAGGGTAAATTACTTAGAACCTATAAATCTTGCTTTCACCCACTATTAAAAAAATAACGAGACCTGCCTTATAAGATATTTTGAAGATTAAATGAGATAATGCATGTAAAGAGCTTACTAGAATACCTAGTATATACTAACAGTAAAATAAGTTAATTTTGTAATCATTGATACGTCTAATAGAACAGGGGCTTTACATATATTACCCCCCTTTATTACCACCCCATCCTTCTAAGCTACATATATTGTCCATTTTTGTAATTTTTGAAAAAGAGGCAAGTTACCTACCCAGGGTCTTGCTGCCAGTATATGTCAAAATTAAGACTTGATTTAAACTTCCTCTGAGTAGATAAAAATCTAAGATTTCTCCTCCATGTATTATTCCCCTGCATCATCCTGCCCCTTTCAGAATGGGGCATGTGGCTGTGTGTGTTGGTGTGCAAGAGAGATTGCGTGCACCCAATCCCGTCCACAGGACACGCACAGCCATCATGCCATGCACTTGGGGGAGCTTGTCCAACAGGGGGATGCATTTGCTAAAATCCAGGAATGCTCTCTTATGTTCAGTGACCCCCTGCACACTACAGTAAGGGATCCACTGCAGGAACCTGGTTCCGTTCATAGCTCCAGAACAGAGGAGAGATAATTGGGCTACGTAGGGAGCGAGCCCATGACCTTGGCCTCATTAGCAACATGCTTTAATCATTGGAGCCAAGCAACCACAGGTGGCTGTGCCCCCTGCAAATGTTTTGCATCTCATTTCCTGAAAATGTCAATGTTTGAGAATGTAAATATTACTTATAATCCTGGGATGATTGTACAGGTACTAATGGCATGGTTTTATGGTATTGATTTTCAATAGCTCATTTGCTATAATCAGCTTAACTTCATCTGCTAGAAAACGAACTTCTAATTCCAGTCTGAAACATAGTACAAGAAAATGATTTTAGCCCAGGCTGCCTGCCGCCACCGTGAATCCTTTATGGAAGTGGACGGGGTATAAATCTTAAATAAATAAATCAACTTTAGCCTCACCAAGATTTTCATGATCTTGCAGGATTGATTTTCTTTTCTTTAATCTGTTTTTAATAAAAGGGATATTTTCCTTTGAGACATGGTCCATAATCTTTTCCATTTTTATTATCATTCTCATAGACATCCTCTTTTCAATTTTAAGAGAAGCAAGGCTTCTTAGAGAAAAGTAGCTTTAGTGAACAATCAAGTCTGCACAGAGTTGGAGGAATTCTAGGGAGAAGAATGGGCCTTTAGGGTGGGCCGGGAAGAACAGTGTAGACAAACATCCTGTCCCCTCCTTGAGAGGACTACCGTGATTTTCTCTCTTACTCTAAATGCATAAGTCCAAGAAATTAAAAAGCCATTTGTCTATAAGAAAAAAAACGAACAAGATGTGGGGAAGTAGAACTGGTATAGCAATATACAGATATAATATTAATAATAAAAGGCATTATTTCCATTGTAATACGCACTTTACTAGAAGTTTTACCTTTATTATAGCACTGAATCAGTCCATGACTCTGAGATTGGGGTTGTGATCATATCAGTATCTTACAGATATTTACAGAGCTAGATAAACTTCCCCAATGCTATGCAGCTAGTGTGAAAAAATAAGGACTCACATCAAGGCAGCCATACTCCAGAGCCCACAGCCTAACCACTGGGCTTCACTGTCCATGAGGATGCATTCAGAGCACAGGCTGGCAGTTAGTTCTTGTTTCAAATCTTGTCTCTACACTCTTGGGCAAAGCGCTTCACAACTGTGAGCCTCCATTCCTCTAGCTTTAAAATGAAGATAGTACCCGTCTCTTACCATGGAGACAATTTATGTAAAATACTAAATATGCTGCCCAACCCGTGGTGAAAATTCAATGAATGATAACTGAAGTTGCTGATATTTTTTTTATCAGCTCTGTGACCCTAGGCAAGTTATTAAACTACTTGAGCTCTGGGGACTTTATCACTTAAATGAACATAAGTTTATTGCCTTTTCTACTTTCTGCGGCTGGCGGATATAGGGCTGAAAAGAAATAAGTAAACATCTTACAAAATATGCAGAGTTGTGAAGGTATTTAAGACTAAACACAGTGTGCATTGCTACTTGCGAAAAATGGAACAACTGATTCCTATTAATTAAACGTCTGTATTTAGCAGGGCCTAGATCCGATGGGTTGTTGAATAGATTGCTTTTTGTGGGGGTAAACATTGAGAGTCATGTGCAGTGCTGCCTTTGGAGGTATACTATACCTAAACATTAAAAAATAAGTTCCTTAAGTGTAGTGATATTATTCCTCTTTCTATCCTAGTGTGGAATACACACGTGTGCATGTGTGTGAGTGTGCGTAAGAGAGAGACACCCGTAGAAGTTGAAATGTGCCCAAAGTCAGCCAATTGTTGGAAGTGTGTCAGAATGAAGATTCAAACCTGTATTTGTCAAACCCTAAATCCCATAATAATAAAAATTCATATTTGTCATACACACACACACACACACACACACATATATATATCACCCCTCCCCAACACATCAGTATTCTTATTCTCATTTTACAGATGTGGAAACAGGGACTCAAAGTGGTTAACGTGTTCAAGGTTTAACAAAAGCAGGTGGCAGAGTCACCTAAATCCACCTGACCATAAAAGGCATGGGGTTACCTGCACAACCCATGCGAGCCTCGCAGGTGGACGACCATTTCTCTGCAGCTGGGGGAAGTGCTGGGAGCTTATTGAGCAAGTGAAGGGCTTGGGAGCTGGTTGGGGGAGGCAGTGGGAGAATTGCTGGCTACTACATTTGATCGTAATAACATGGGTGTGAAATAATTTCAGGGAAGTATCAATTCCCCTCTCCTAAAATGTCTACTAGAGAAGTGCGGGTGAGGTGAATAATTTAATAACCCCCCAAAGATGAATACAGGGGTTAGAGTTTATAATGACTCCTTAAAAGCTCTTGTAACTTTAGGACTTTGTGTTTGATGGTGTATCTGAGGTGAATGTGACATCATCCGTGTGATGCGTTCGATCCAATAGAAGAAACAAATATTTAAATACATGGCTTGAACTTCAGCAGTACAATGTCAAACCAGAGATGAGAACACAGGTTGAGGAGGTGACCATCTCAGCCTTGGAAATTTGAACAACCATTCTCGGGAGAAAACATTTGACTCAGAACGTGAAAAACGTGTAAGAGTTTTACAGACAAAGAAGATAGTAAATAAAGAAGAAGAAAAAAGAAAGGGGATATAGCACTTACTGATCAATCAACATAAATATACTTATTTAAGCTATAAAGAATGTTATAAATTCAAGGTATAGTAACAAAGTGCTTTGTATTTATAAAACTCTATATTTAGAGGGAATAAGACCTTAATTGTCAAAGTGCTTTCACTTGTATTAACTCATCTGATTCACACAACCCTGTGTGCAGAGGGAACTGGTGTTTGGCAAGAGAATTGAGAAACTTTTTAAATGAGTTGATCGCAAGTAAGTGGCAAAACCAAAGTAGAATCCAGAACCCTTAAATCTTGACCCACTGCTCCCACTATAAACAGTCTAAACAGCCAATTTACACTTTTAATACCAGGAACAAAGGCAGTGCCATACTTTTGGAAACAGTAAGAAAGAAATAATATACTTGCAGGTTTTTAATGCTAAGAAAAGGAATTTCCTATGGCATTAGATTGAGTACTTTTAAAAGCAAAAGGTTAAAAGTGAAAAGTCTTTATTTCAGAAGAATCACATAATGAATGTTGATAGTCAAGAGATGAATAAATTATTCATCATTCTTCCTTCTGAGAGAAAATCAAAGGAGTGATTTTGAAATATTAGACATTTCACAGCAGTAGACATTTGTATCTAATGTCCACTATGATAATTTATCTAATTTATTTGCAGGACTACACTGAGAAATATAGAGTCCTGATTATTACCAAGTATCAAACTTTCTTCAAGTCCTAGAAGTTTCCCCTGTTCTATTGTTGGCTTCTAGATTCCTACATCAATCTGAAATTTTTCCTAAGTAACATGAATTGCATTGTATTTTTTTGTAAAATATTTTAGTAAATACTTATTGGAATTACATTAGATGTAATCACTTCCTATCACTTTTGATTATCTAAACCCAACTGTTCAATTCCTCTATTGTACATTTAACCCTAATAATAACAGCTAATATTAACTGAGCACTTACTATGTAACATCTATTGTGCTAAGCATTAATTCGAACATTACCTGATGTAATCATCATAGTACTTTGTTACTTTGTGATATTTTACATTTCTATACCAAGAAACAATACCAAGAAGGAAAATCTCTGCACTGAATTGAGCAGATGTGTCCCAACACCAGTTCTGCTACTTACCAGCTAAATGGCCTTTGGAAAAATGTATACACTAAGTCTTCACTTAATGTCGACAATAGGTTTTGGGAAATTGCAACTTTAAGCAAAATGACCTATAACGAAACCAATTTTATGATAGGCTAATTGATATGAGCAAGAGTTAAGTTCCTGAGGCATAATTCTGGTCACAAAAATATTACCAAACTTCTAACTAAATATACGAAACATTTCTAATAATAAACACTGAAATAAATGTTGAGTTATACATACATTTAAGAAAGATCAATAAAAACAAGTAAGATCATTATTTACTCAATTATTCCAGTTCAGAGGCTCAGGTGGCCAGAGCATGTCCCAGCAGTTTAGGGTGCCACGTGGGATAGACCCTGGACAGGATACCCTCCCATTGCAGGGCACACACACACACACACACACACACACACACACTCACTCAGATGGGGACCCTTTAGATACACCAATGAACAGATGAGTGAATCTTTGCAATGTGGGAAGAAATCAGAGTACCCAAAGAAAACCCACACAGCCATGGGGAAAGCATGTAAACTCCACACAGACAGTGGCCCTGGCCAGAAATCAATCTTTTTCTCATTAATGTTACAACTAAACAACATTGAATGAAACATTATTCGAGGACCTATTGTCCCATAAATATAATAAAATCAATTTTCCTAACTATAAATTGCAGGTAATAGTCTCTGATAAGTGCATTAGGCAGGTGAAAATACCTAAAACAATATGAAAAAATACAGTTCTGTGTCTAGTATGTTTTAGCTGCCCCAATGTTTTCAGTTGGGTTTATTTACCAATACTTTAATCCACAAAATGCTTAGTTTACATAATCCTGAATATATAAATGAGGATTTCATTGTCTGCCTAATTAACAGGGTTGATGTTGTAGATCTAATGAAATAATGAAATAATTTATAATGATTTGTATACTGCAAAGTACTATACAAATGTAGCTGTTGTTATTATTCTCCTTGGACCTTAACATAAGATAGGTGGAAGCTACTTTCTATTTCAAACATTTATGGTTGGAGAAGAATAATCTCAAAGGACCCAGAAATATGTCTTATGCAGTCAAAACATGAGAAAATGGTTGTAATTTGGCCCAAAGAAGACACTATCAAGATGTAACAACCTGGGTTGAGCAATGTTTCGGAGAAGGGCACAGAATATTTGAACACTTTCTGGTTTGTGTTCACTACCTAGAAAAAAAAACAGGCTACAGGAAAGATTTCTGTGTGATATAAAAGAAGAAATTCTAGATCATCAAGGTGATAAAACCCCTGCACAGATTATCGAATTAAGTTCTTGAAACTCCCTCCCTGGAGAACTTCAAGATGAGAACAGGCATCTATCTGTACTAGATGGCTTAGACATTTAACTGCTTCAGGGCAAATTAAAGACTTCCAGCTTGACCAGATGAGTTGTCAAGGTCACTTTCAGCTCAGTCATTTTCTTATTCATTACTGATACTCCATCTGACAACCTTTTGGTTTTTAAGTATAGTTCGTTGCTAAACTTTAAAACCATTGCCATTGATTACATTTCATATAATTTAGATGCAAAATAGATACAATGCTCTGTAGCTAGATTTAACCTACAGCTTACATTCGCATTAACTTCTCTTTAATATATAGAAATAGTTGGGAAAATGTTTCTATCTGATGATTCATTACATGTAGGAATTCTATAATATAACACCTGTAATGACAGAAACCATTCCAATTCTAGGATAATGATTTTATTAGTGTATACCTTGTAGTTCAATTTCCAAGTTATACATGATAATATTTTGGCAGGGAGTTTTGTGTGTTCATAATGTTGTGTTTGTTGATTTTTTTCTTACTTGCATAACTAATTTCCCTTGAAAGTGATATGACTTGGGTCTGATTGTTCTGAATTTTACTCCATAATGAATCGCAACAGGGAGACACTTCTGTGTCTCTGACAGCCTTCCCTCTAAAAGACACTTCAACATATGAATCAATGAACCAAAATGCCACAACCTTGAAAAGAAATTAACTCAAAGTTGTTCATCTTCATAATCCATGTTTTAGGTAGTTTCCATGGTGACTCCCTGGCTAGCAGCATCTTTGCGTACCAGATGTCTTATTGTTCAACTGCTCATCTGTCTTAGGATTTTAAGGTTTGAAAATTGAAGTCCAAGCAGAACACTTTCTCTAAATATCACAGACAAAAGGAAAAAAAGGCAGTGAAATTCTTATAATGTTCAATGGCTATAAGACGGGAATAGGGGTGGAGCAGAGATATTGTCCTGCCATGGGTCCAAATCACTGCATGAGAAATGATTCAGATTTTCATTGTGTTCTGACAGCATAAATATGTTATAATAATGAAAGAAGGATTAATTATACTTAAATAGAACTCCCACCCACTCAGCAAATTGTATCTCCCTATTGGCTCCATGATATATTAGTTTACATGGTAGGTAAGAGTCCTGATTGTCAAAAGATGATCTGCAAGTTGATATATGAAAGAAGAAGCTTTGATTTGGAGGAGGGTTTTTTTTTTTTTTCCCGAAGAAATGAGAGTAAGTGACTGCTAAAAAGATTGTACTTAAATATTGGCTTCCATGTCTAAAGTTCAGAAAACATCCGGAAACATAATCACTTACCCTGTTAAATTTCAACCGGGTGCCAACTACAACTGGCCTTGCTTAAATGTCTTATTCCAAAGTGAGAAGACAAGCAGCAGTGATAACAGCCAAAAAAGTTGGAAGAAGTATAGGGGCAGGTGCAAAGTTGAGGAAAAAGATTCAAAACCAAAGTTATGGTCCTGGGGGTCCTGCTCAGCGAGGTGCCTGCTTTGACCTATGCCTGGAGGCAAGCAGGAAAGAGCCATGCAAGGTTGGGCTCACTTGTTCATATTCTTCATCTAACAACCAAGGAAACTAAGATCCAGGAAGATGAGTAAATTCTTCGACGTGACAAAAAATTGGTTTTAAAACTGAAACTAGACTTAGAATGGATTATTTCCCAGTTCACGTCGTTTGAAATAGATGACAGAGGCTAAGGGATTTGTACAATATTACCTAGATATCTAGCATGTGTTTTTTTTTTTTTAAACCAAGCCCTTAAATTGCACTTTTTAAAAAATGATTACTGACATTGACTAGTAAGCCTTTCCCTTAACTCACTCCACCCCAAGTTGTCTGTTCTTTGCCCTCGGAGTGGATGCTTGGATACAAGGAAAGTTGACCTTGAAACTCGACAGCTCTCATGCTGAGCTAAATGTTAAACGTGTGAAAGGTGATGACCACTATATTTAAAAGAACAATTTTAATTGCATTGATTATCTAGTCAATGCTGCTTTTTAAGTCAATTGCACAAGAGGCATTTGCCAATCATCTGCCAGGTGCGGGAAGGGCATGGTGCATAGCACGAATGATACATAGAAACAGTCATTGCCCCCTCAGGAAGTTGACCCTCTAGCTGGTGGAAAAAGCAACCATCCCATAACAAGAAACAATATACTATTCTTACATGATAACCTCATGTGGAGAGACAACAAAATTTGTTAAAAGTCATTTATAGGAGAACAAAGTAAAAATAGATACATTTCAGCTGGGATAAGAAGGAGAGACTTGTGGGGAAGAACGAGAGACAGTAGGCCCTGGAAGAGGAACTGCATTTGGGAGGAAGAAAAGAAAGTGCAGAATATTCTTATCTCTAAACTGGGGACTCCCACCTCATAGAGTGATTATGAGAATTAATTCATAAAATCATGTAAACAATTCAGCCCTTTGCCTGTCATGTTAAAAAATATTTGATAAATGTTATTTTATTATTTAATCATCCATATGGAGGTGGAGTGAAAAGAACATTACAGAGAAAATCTTAAATTCTTGATTCGTAATCAAATAGTGAACTGGGTAAAATGGGAAAATTATTTGGTATTTTAGGACTTATTTTACTGATGAAATGAAGGGTTTAGCCAAGATTAATCTCTGGTGTCCATTTTCACTCATAAATGCTATGATTCTGGGATGATAACAAGTGCTTTGTTCATCTGTGTATGCCCACAATATGAATTTTATCTCAATTACAGGAATTTTCTCTGAATCATGGACTGAGAACTAGTTAAGTTCATGACTGATATAACACATGAACTTTGAACAATTACATTCAAACATCAGGACAGTCTTTGTTAACATCACTAATCTCTTATTACCATTAAAGGTTTTTTTTCACCATATAAGGACCATTAATTTGCATTTCTTACAAAGCTGTACACTGCAAACTGCTTAAGAAAATAAATATCTCTTTTCTACATCTATTGGACAAGTTGATTTACAGTCCTGGAGAGAAAGAACTAAGAAAGAGAGTTAAAATTCCACTTAGTATACGAGATTTTTAAAAATTTACCATGCACACATGTTGTGAAAATATTAAGTATCTTAAATAATGTATGATCTTCTCCCTAGATGTAAGATCTTAAATTTTGAAGACATTTTTTCTTTATTTTCTACTGAGTAACTGTACCTTGTACTATAAATTAAAAGATTAGTGTTTGGTGTCATTGCATCAATGAAGATTATTATTTACAATAATGGCTAGAAAGTGATTGGAAGTTCAACTCCAGTAACTTGAGCAATTAAAATGCTTGTAGGTTCCTCTGAGGTTTAAAAAAAAATACATGTTGTTAAGAGGAACTCATTTACTCAAGACAGATAGCTATTGCTAGTGTGCCTTGTTCAGGGAACCAAAACTGTCTCTCATCAAAAACTGCTTTTGGGAAAGACTGATTTCATTAGCACCTCAGTACAAGTTTAAGGAAATTAATCCCCTCTCCTAACAACTGGATTTCAACCCTCTTTTCAAATTCTACCATTAGAAAAGCTAAATGTCTTCATAAAATAATTGGGGACTAACTGGTAATTATAATGGACATCTACTGTTTTACTCATCCACTCTCTCTTTCACTCCCTCATCCACTTCCCTTCTCTTTGAAATAGCACCCTATTTTCTTCTGGAAAGTGCCCCTCCGTGTTTCAGTGTATCCCTTTTGGGAATGCCAATCTCAGTCACTTGCCTCCCCACGCTACCCTCTGGCCAATCAGCAGGCTCTTGATCTAAACATGAGTGATGACACTCACATTCCATGGAAGTTGGGTCTTGAGGCAAGTGACACAGAGTTATAAACTTGAGTGGAGAGTTATTTTGAGTTTTGAGATGGCCCATGAGTTGCTGCAATGAAGACCTGCATGCTGAATTCCTGAGCTGCTTTGGTTCCCATGCTTCCCATAGCTTGGTTACTTACCTTTCTCTTCTACTTTTCTATGAGCCTAGATGACTACATTAATGAATTCTATCAAATATTTTAGGCAAGATATAACATCAGTTATAACTGTGTTCAAACAGTACAGCAAATATGAAAATTTCCCACCTCATTTGATAAGGTCAACATATAAGATAACAAAGGAGAGAGATATATACAATATATATTATATATAACAATAAATGCACATATAATATATGTTATACATTGGAAGGCATCCCCATGTGGGGAATGGACAGAGGAGAGAATGCCAGGGCTCCACATGTTCACCATGGACATTGCTACCTGAGCTGTAGGAGGGTTCCTCCAGTGCAGCAGGCTGCTGGACAGAATTAGGTAGTTGACAGGGGGCTATGTAGTGGTGTTTCACCAGAGAGAGAGCATAATGGGGACCCACTGGCTTGCAAACCCTAAGCACTATGGCCGGTGCGATTTTGGGAGCCCGAACCCAGAACACTGTGTCTCAATGGGGGTGAGATCTGTTGCTACTGCCCTCCCATACATCTCAGCACACTGAAGAAGGAGCATGGCGACTGGGCACACTTGTGTGTCCCATGGGCAGGAGCCATGGCCCCCACCACAGTCAGGGACATGAGTAGGGTGAAGACTTAGGCCACCATGGGCAGACAAATGTGCCACCTGCAGATGTGGGCAAGGCAATGCTCAAGTTGGATTGGGCCAAGAATCACTACTGTCCAAGGTCATGGGTAGGGCAGTGCTCAAGCCCCCATAGGGGACAATCACAGAAGCTTGGAACTCAGTGGAGTGATCACTCTGTAGCTCACAGAGCACCTGTGACAAACGTAGCAGAACAGTGAGGTGCAAGAGACAGGAGAACAGCAATGGTAAACACAGTGCATCCACTCTTCTCCTGCCAGGTCAATCTTCCAGAGTAGCACTCAGGTTCTCTGTCCAGTGACCTCTCCCTCTCTTCACTGAGAAGAACAGTTCCATGTAGAGAACAGGTGCACCGCAAACCTATTTGTCTTAAGTTTAGAGAAGAAGTTTCACATGAGTAAGAACCACCATACGAACTATGGCAACATGAATAAACAAACTGCTTTGACAACTCCAAAGGAACACAATAGTTCACCAGCAATGCACTCCAGCCAAAAGGAAATTGTCAACATGTCAGATATGGAATTCAGAATATGGATGGCAAATAAGATAAATAGGATCTATAAGAAAGTTGAAAATCGACACAAAGAAACCAAAAAAAAAAGTTTAGGACATGCATGAAAAGTTCACTGAAAAGATAGATAATACAAGAAAAGATATAACAGAACTTAAAACAATGAAAGAGTCATCTACGCAATTTCAAGATACAGCAGAAAGTTTTAAAAACAGACTAGTCCAAGCAGAAGAAAAAATTTCAGAGCTTGAAGATAAGGCTTTCAAATTAACTCAGCCAGTCAAAAAAATGAAGAAAAAAGAATAAAGAGGAATGAAAAATCACTGCAAGAAATATGGGACTATACAAAACTAGGCAATGTAAGAATCATAGATATTACTGAGGGAAAAGAAAAAGCAAAAAGCATGGAAAGTCTATTTCAGGGAATAATTGAGGAAAACTTCCATGGTAGTGCTAGAGATTTAGATATCCAGATTCAAGATGGTGATAGAAGACCTGGAAGATTCGTAGCAAATAATATATCACCAAAGCACATCGTCTTCAGTCTGGCTAAAGTCAAAGCAAAGGAGAAAGACCTACAAGCTGTGAGACAAAAGCAACAAGTTACTTACAAGGGAAAACCTATCAACTAACAGCAGACTTCTCAGCTGAGACCTTACAAGGCAGAATGGATTGGGGTCCTATTTGTAGTCTTCTTAAGCAGAATAACTGCCAGACTTTTTGTTTCCTGAAAACTAAGTTTCATAAATGAAGGAGAAGTAAAGTCTGTCCCAGACAAGTAAACACCAAGGAAATTTGTCACCATTAGACCTGCCCTACAGGAAATGCTTAAAACTGCTCTCTACATGGAACAGAACAACTGAACCCATCAGTGTAAAAATACCAGAAAGTTAAAGCTCATAGTTCTTATAAAACATTAACACAAGGAAGGAAAAAAGCGCATCAAGGTATCATTCCACATGAGGGACAGAACAGTATATCTCATATCAATACTAACATTCAGTATGAACAGTCTTAACGCTCCACTTAAAAGACATAGATTGGCTGAATGGATTTAAAAAATGCAACCCAAATATATGCTATCTTGAAGAAAACTATCTAAATTGCAAGGAGTCTCATAGACTCACGGTAAAGGGAAGAAAAAATATTCCTTACAAATGGGAACCAAAAGGGACCAGGTGTAGCTACTCTCATGTCATGAAAAACAGACTTTAAATCAACAGTGGAACAAAAAAGACAAAGATAGTCATTATGTAATGATAAAGAGAGCAATTCAGCAAGAAGATATGACAATGCTAAACACACATGTACCTAACACAGGGCCTCCCAGATTCATAAAACAAATTCTACTAGAGCTAGGCAAGGAAATAAGCAGCTGCATCATAACTGCTGGGGACTTCAACACTCCACTGACAGAATTGGTCAGATTATCAAGGCAGAAAATCAACAAAGAAATTCTGGATTTAAACAGGACACTAGAACAAATGAACCTAACATACATTTACAGAACACTCTACCCAAAAACTGTAGAATATACATTCTTCTCATTAGTACATGGGGCGTTTTCCAAAATATATCATGTACTATGCCACAAAACAAATCTCAGCAAATTCAGTAATATCAAAATTATACCATGTATCTTCTCAAAACACAGTGGAATAAAACTAGAAATCAATTCCAAGAAGAATACTCAAATCTCCACAAAGTCACAGAAATTTAAAAACCTGCTCCTGAATGATCCTTAGGTCAACAAATACATTAAGATGGAAATCAAAAGACTTTTTGAACTGAATGACAAAGATGACACAGCTTCCAAAATCAATGGGATACACAAAAAGCAGTGCTAAGGGGAAGTTTATATCTTTAAATGCTCACATCAAAAAGATAGAAAGAACACAAATTAACAACCTAATGTCACACCTCAAAGAACTAGAAAAGGTATAACAAAGCAAACACAAAGCTAGAAGAAAAGAAATAACAAAGCTCAGAGCAGAACTAAGTGAAATGGAAACAAACAGAAAACCAAAAATACAAAGGGTCCATGAAACAAAAAGTTGGTTCTTTGAAAAGATAAACAAGATTGATAGACCACTAGCTAGATTAATCAGAAATAGAAGAGAAAGGACTCAAATTATCTGAATCAGAAATGAAAAAGGAGACATTACAACTGATGCCACAGATATACAAAATATTGTCTGTGACTACTATGTAAACCTCTATACACAGAGACTAGAAAACCTAGAGGAAATGGATAAATTTTTAAAACACATAATCTCCCAAGCTTGAATCAGGCAGAAATAGAAACCCCAAATAAATCAATAACTAATAGTGAGATTGAAACAGTAATAAAAAATCTCCCCAAAATAAAAAGCCCTCAACAAGATGAATTCACATCAGAATTCTATCAGATTTACCAAGAAGAAACTACCAGTTTCCACTGAAATTGTCACGTAACATTGAGAATGAGGGAATTCTCTGTGAGTCATAGTACAAAGCCATTATCACCTTGATACTGAAGCCATGAGAGGAAACAACACAAAAAGAAAATTACAAACCCATATCCGTTATGCACATAGGTACAAAAATCTTCAACAAAATACTAGCAAACCAAATTCATCAGGACATCAAAAAGAAAATTCACCATGATCAAGTGGGTATTATCCCAGGGATGCAAAGATGGTTCATATATATGAATCAATAAATATGATTCACCACTTAAACAAGAGTAAAAACAAAGGCCATATAATCATCTCAATACATGCAGAAAAAGCATTCAACAAAATCCAGCATCCCTTCATGACAAAAACCCTCAGCAAACTAGGCATATAAGGAACATACCTCAAAATAATAAAAGTCATATATGATAAACCCATAGCCAACATCATATTGAATGGGGAAAAGCTGAAGGCATTCCCCCTAAGAACCAGAACAAGACAAGGGTGCTCTCAACATTGTTGACATGTCCATACTGCCCAAAGTGATTTACAGATTCAATGCAATTCCCATCCAAATACCAATATCATTCTTCACCAACCTAAAAAAAAAATCTTAAACTTCATATGGAACAAAAAAATACCCTAACTAGCCAAAGCAATCCTAAGCAAAAAGAACAAATCTAGAGGCATCACATTACCTGGCTTAAAGTTATACCACAAGGCTATGGTAACCAAAAGAGCATGGTACCAGTTAGTATAAAGGTAGATACAAAATGGAATATATGAAACCATATAGGTGTGAACCATATAGTTATGAGCAACTGATTTTCAACAAAACAGACAAAACATACACTGGAGAAAGAACCCCCTATTCAATAAGTGCCTCTGGGAAAACTGGATAGCCACATACAGAAGAATGAAACTGGATCCTTATCTCTCACCACTTAAAAAATTAATTCAAGATGGATAGAAGACTCAAATATAAGACCTGAAACCATGAAAATTCTAGGAGAAAACATAGGAAAAACTATTCTGGACATTGGTCTGGGCAAAGAATCTATGACTAAAAGCCCAAAATCAAATATAGCAACAACAATAAATAAATGTGACTTAATTAAACTAAAAAGTTTCTGCACAGCAAAGGAGATAATCAACAGAGTGAACAGACAACCAACAGAATGGAAGAAAACATTTACAAATTATACATCTGATCCATAATCTACAAAGAACTCAAACAAATCAGCAATAAAAAAAAAATAACCCCATCAAAAAGTCAGCAAAAGACATAAACAGATTTTTCTCAGAAGATAGGCAAATGGCCAATCCATGTATGAAAAATGCTCAACATCACTAATTATCAGGAAAATGCAAATTAAAACCACAATGAGATACCACCCTACCCCCATCAGAATTACTATTTTACAAAGCAAAAACGACAATGAAACCCTGATGTTGGCATGGATCCAGTGAAAAAGGAACACTTATATACTGTTGATGAGAATGTAAACAGTACAACTGTTATGGAAAGCAATATGGAGATTCCTCAGAGAACTAAAAGTAGACTTACCATTCAATCCAGCAATCATACTAGTGGGTGTCTACCCAACGGAAAATAAGTCATTTTATAAAAAAGACACCTGAACCCTAATATTTATTGCAGCATAATTCACAATTGCAAAGATAGAGAACCAACATAAGTTCTCATCAACTGATGAGTGGATAAAGAAAATGTGGTGTATACACACACACACATACGCATGCACACACACCATAGAGTACTACTCAGCCATAAAAAGGAATGAAATAATGTCTTTTGCAGCAACTTGGTTGGAACTGGAGACCATTATCCTAAGTGCAGTATCTCAGAAAAGGAAAAACAAATACCACATATTCTTACTTATAATCAGAAGTTCAAAAAAGGGATATTTAATGCCATAAAATGCTATAATGGATATTGGGAACTGAGAAGGGGGGAGGGTAGGAAAGGGTGAGGGATAAAAACTTACCTCTCGGGTTCAATGAACACTGTTCACATGACAGGCACACTGAAAGCCCTGGCTTCAGCATCATTCAGTATAGCCACATAACAAAACATATTTGTAATCTATACATTTTTTGAAATCAAAAAATAAAATAAAATAACATTATAAACATATAGAGTCTATGAATATACACATGGGATAATGCATTATAACCAAATGAGAAATGCAAAATTGGATTAATATCAAAAATTCAGTCAATGTTATCACTCAATTAACAGAGCAAGGGAAAAAAATTGTGTCATTTCAATAGATGCTGAGAAAGCATTTGACAAAATTCAACACCTATTCATACTAAATAAAAATGTTAGGCAAACAAAAAATAGAACATCTTTAATATGCAGTACATCTACAAATATCCTAAAGCTAACATCATACATAATTTTGAAAAATCATATGCTTTCCCTAAAAGAATCGGGAACAAGGTAAAAGTGTTTTCTCACTCAACTTCTATTCAACAATGTGCTGGAGGTCCTGGTT
This sequence comes from Indri indri, assembly GCA_004363605.1. Lineage (NCBI taxonomy): Eukaryota > Metazoa > Chordata > Mammalia > Primates > Indriidae > Indri > Indri indri. The sequence goes on along the minus strand of RJWJ010017708.1, from coordinate 16,296 downwards.
AATATAATAGAAAAGAAAAATAAATAAAAGGCATAAATAATGGAAAGAAGATCACATAATTGTGTACATTAACAAATCTAAAGGAATTTACAAAAAAACTGACAACCAATAAGTGAATTTGGCATGGACACAGAACACAAGGTCAATGTAATACATACATACACACACACACACACACACACACACACACACAGACGCAAAATCAACAAACAATTGGGAAATAAAAATTATAAAATACCATTTATAATAACATCAATAAAGAAACAGAAATAGTAGGAATAAATGAAACATACATAGGACATTTTTACTGATAGACATTTACACTGAAAACTACAAAACATTACTAGTAGAATAACAAAACTAATATAGAATTGACCTGGCCATGAGTGAGAAGGTTCAATATTAAGATACTGATTCTTAAGTTTATTTAAAGAATCAATGAGACCCAATTAAAACCCCAGAAGGCTTTTTAAAAATAGAAATGAACAAGCTTATTGTAACAAGTATAGAAAGAGCCAAAAAGCCTAGAATATTTAAGGCAATCTTTAAGAAGTACTACAAACTTGAAGGATTTACTATAATGAATTTCACAACTCATTTTGAATCTATAAAAATTAGGCAATGTGGTGTTCATGTAAGGATACACAAATAAATGAAAGATATGTAAGTAACAGTACTAAAATAGATATAGATTATGGTAAATTGATTTTCAGTGTAGGTATCAATGCAATTCTATGGATAAACGAAAAGTTTTTTCAAGAGTTGATACCATGGCATCTTATTTGGTGGGGAGGGACTTGAGTCCTCACACCATACAGAAAAATTAATTTTAGATCAGTCATTGTCCTAAACATGAAAACTAAATCCTTAAAGCATCTAGAAAAAACATGGAAGAATATTTATAACTGTAGTAGGCAGATATTATTTAAAGATTTATTTAAACAGGCTGGGCACTGTGGCTCATACCTGTAATCCTAGTACTCTGGGAGGCCAAGGCTAGAGGATCACTTGAGCTCAGGAGTTTGAGATCAGCCTGAGCAAGAGCAAGACCCTGTCTGTACTAAAAATAGAAAAAATTAGCCAGGCATGGTGTCATGCACCTATAGTCCCAACTACCTGGGAAGCTGAGTTGGGAGGCTGAGGGAGGAGGATTGTCTGAGGAGTTTGAGGTTGCAATGAGCTGTGCAGATGCCATTGCATTCTAGCCTGGGGAGACAGAGTGAGACTCTGTCTCCAAAAAAACATTTATTTAAACAATGACTATACAAGAAAGAAGAAAAATTTGATAAATCAGAATTCACCAAAACAAAATCTTCGTTCATCAAATTTCATGGTTAGAAATGTGTAAAGGTTGGCCGGGTGCAGTGGTTCATGCCTATAATCCTAGCGCTCTGGGAGGCTGAGGCTGGAGGATCACTTGAGCTCAGGAGTTTGAGACCAGCCTGAGCAAGAGCGAGACCCCATCTCTACTATAAATAGAAAGAAGTTAGCCAAACAACTAAAAATAGAAAAAATTAGCCAGGCATGGTGGCGCGTGCCTGTAGTCCTAGCTACCTGGGAGGCTGAGACAGGAGGATTGTTTTAGCCCAGGAGTTTTAGGTTGCTGTGAGCTAGGTTGACGCCACGGCACTCTAGCCCAGGCAAGAGAATGAGACTTTGTCTCAAAAAAAAAAAAAAAAAAAAAAAGAATTATGTAAAGGTAAATCTCAAACTGGGAGAAAATGTTTGAACTGTATATCTGACAAAGGACTATTATCCAGGATACAAATGAATTATAAGAAGACAATAACAATTTAAACAGTGGTCAAAACTTGTGCATAGATACTTCGCAGAAGATGATGAAAAGCTAATGACCATTTCATGTGATGCTTGATATTATTGGTTACAATGGTAATACAAATTAAAACCAAAATGAGACACCACTTCTTATTCAATAGAATAGTTAACAGTAAAAAGTCTTAAAATTGCAAGTATTGATGAGGATGGAATGTAGAAAACTGGACCTTTCAGGTAAGGAAGGTGGAGTGTAAAATGATACAACCATGTTGGGAAATTGCTTGACAGTTTGTAGTATAATTAAACGCACACGACCTTATGATCCAGCAATTCCACTTCTAAATGCCCAAGAAAACTGAACACATATATCCACAAAAGATTTGTACAACATTGTTGGTAGGAGTCTTATTCACAATAGCTCAAAGCTTGAAACATCTCAAATTTATATAATAGATAAATAAATTATTGTATATTCATAAAATGGAACACCACTCAGGAACATATTCCTCAACCTTACAACTTGGATTACTTTTTCAAATATTATGTTAAACAAAATTAGCCAGACGCAAACTAGTACATACACCAAGATTCTGTTCAGATGAATTTAAAGAACAGGCCAAATTAATCTACAGTAATAGAATTAAAGTTACAGGTTAACTCTGTAGGGGGCAGGACTGACCTATAAGCAGCATGAGAAAACATTGTGGGATGATGGAAAATTCTATATCTTGATTTCAATGGTGATAACAGGCATATATATAATTGAAGTGTATGCAATATCTGTGTGTTTTACTATATGGCAAATAGTCATATTAGACTGGGCGCAGTGGCTCAAGCCTTTAATACTAGAACTCTGGGAGGCCAAGGTGGGAGGAGGCCAGGAGTGTGATACCAGCCTGAGCAAGAGCAAGACCACTGTCTCTACTAAAATTAGAAAAATTAGCTGGGCATGTTGGCATGCACCTGTAGTCCCAGGTACTCAGGAGGCTGAGGCAGGAGGATCCCTTGAGCCCAGGTATTTGAGGTTGCAGTGAGCTATGATGATGCCACTGCACTCTACCCAGGGCGACAGAAAGAGACTCTGTCTCAAAAAAAGTCATATTAGGCAAGAAAGCAGATATGTGAGGATAGAGAGTCATAAAAGTATTTCTGTTTCTAGATTTTGACCAATACAGTAAACAATATGTAGACACTTTCTTGATGAATGCCTTTATTAAAGAAGTGTAACAAAACAAAAAGTAGAAAGTTTAAGTTAGGAGGATTTAATAAACAACTGGTATTTCTTGGTATGGCTTTGGAAGAGCTGACTTTTCTGTATTATGACATGATTACAAATGGTCTTAGAATAGGCTTTCAAAAAATGATATTTTCTATTTTTGTAGAAACTAAGATTTAGTACTCTGAGTACTAAGATGACATAGTAGATTTGAAGTGATTAATTTATAGAAGTCAATACCAGTTATTATTATAATCATTGGAATTATTTATTATTGAAAATTTATTCTTTGAAAATAATGATGCATATGCTACATAGAAAATGCATTTTAGTAAATGGAAGACTTAAATATTTTGTCAATGCAACATTAAGTCTACTCAGCAGAGATAATCAAGATATAGCAGTAAGATTCTGATGAAAATATCTTCCCCTCAATATCTGAAATATTAATAAATAGCAGTAAATCCAGATTAATTTTTTTTCACTCTCAATATCCTCATAACTCAAGCAAAGCAAATTGTGGATAATTTGTTTTTACAGTCTGAGTGTAAAGATAGCAATCTCTGCTTTTTGTTAAAATGAAATGTATTTCCCCTTCAACTTGTCATATAATTTTCCCACTGTCCCCACTGCTTAAATTGAAAAGACCTAACCCTTTACAATTTGGGAAATAGTTGTGTTCAGAACACAGACACACATGCAAATAAACCTATCCAGATCACTTTGGGCTACCACCAAAATCATAATGAAAATATCATTTGAACTTGAAATCTGAAAGCCCTTTTGTATTTACATTTCAGTTACTGGTCTATTTACATATTCATGGAATAACTTTTCTCTTTTTTAAAAGCCTGAACAAGTTTCTGTGAAACCTAAGGCTCTGATAATTATCTTATGTATCATTATACTGTACCTATTGAGAATTATTTTTATGGCATTAAAAAAGTAGAGCTTGGGGCCAGGGGCAGTGGCTCACGCCTGTAATCCTAGCACTCTGGGAGGCCAAGGCGGGTGGATCGCTCAAGGTCAGGAGTTCGAGACCAGCCTGAGTAAGGGTGAGACCCCGTCTCTACTAAAAAATAGAAAGAAATGATCTGGACAACTAAAAAAATATATATATAGAAAAAAATCAGCCGGGCATGGTGGCACATGCCTATAGTCCCAGCTACTCGGGAGGCTGAGGCAGAAGGATTGCTTGAGCCCAGGAGTTTGAGGTTGCTGTGAGCTAGGCTGACGCCACGGCACTCACTCTAGCCCAGGCAACAAAGTGAGACTCTGTCTCAAAAAAAAAAAAAAAAAAAAAGTAGAGCTTAAAGTTGGCATATTTTTGTGACTATTACAACCATAGTAGAAATCCATACGAGCATAGAATATCTGGTTTGCTGTGTATCCACTGGGCCTCTTGCCCTGGTGTCCCCAGGAGAAAGACCTGAGAAAATTCAAAACAGAGCAGGGCTGCTTCTGCCGAAAATCCAAAAGAGAGCAGGGCTGCTTCTGCCAAAGTTGAGTTACCAAACTCAGAGCAAAAGGAAATGAGACAGAACACTTCAGGGAGCAGAAAAGTTTCCCTATTGGGTGCAATGTAAAGATTTCATAAATGTGCCATGTCATCGTCACCCATTGTGAGTGTTTTGTTAGTTCACTGGTGGGTCTGGCTGTTTCCCTCTGACTCGAATTCACAGATTTGGTCACTGCTATCCACAATCAAACACAAAAGGAAGCAGTTAGCTAGCTGTTCCTCAGCACTGGAAATTTTCTTCAAACTGAAAAAGGCAGCAGGGAATATTACTTGTCTTTCACTTACTCTGAACTATGGTAACCAAGGCCCAGGGTCCTCTGGTTCCTATTGATCCGTGCAATACAGAACAGCAAAATTGGCTACTGACAGCCAGCTGGGGCAATCAGCACCAAGACGTCGAGAGGACTTTTCTTTTTCTTCCATTTTAACTAGGCCCTGAAGCTACCTGCATTGCCACAGCATGAGGGCAGAGGAAGGACTGCTTCCGACCGCCGCTGTAATCGCCGACATTTAGCATAGTCTCTGTCTCAGAGAAGGCATACAGTACAACTTTGTGCATGATTGAGTGAAATAGCCCACTGTATTATTTTATAGTTGTTACTCTTTCTAATTACGACTCTAAGCCCAGAGTTGAGAGCTGAAGAGTTGAGAGTATTATCAATTCCTGGCTTAAAATGAAATGTGTTTCGTTTCCTACCCATCGCCCTTGATAAAGCCAAGGCTCCTTAGATTGGCATACAAGACCCCGACCCCGATTTTTTTCCCAACTTCGCAAGCAACATCCAAGGTCCAGATGTGATGATCAATTGAGGTGTCATATTCGTTTTCAGGTCTGATTCTAGTGCGTCTTTTCTCTCTTCTGTGACGGTTCCACCCCCTTCCACTGGGAAACCCCTACTCAGCCTTTAGCTCTCAGACTCAACATCTTTTTCTCCGGTGACACGTGATGCTCTAAACCTGGGCTGGCTTTCCCTCCTAAGGGTTCCCATGGAGCCCCGTGGGAACCCTTTATAGTTCTTAACACAGCGAACAAGGATTGCACGTCTCAACCGCCAGCCATGCGTTTAAAGATGCCAGCGCCCTTCCTTGTCTTTGCTACTGCTGCAGACTGTGTGCTTGCAGTACATACCTGTCGAAAGAAAGAATAAACCAGTGAGTGCATAGGAGCTGGCCATCTTAAGGGTGAATGGGTGGCAGTTAAGTGCTGGAATTTCCTAGTGGAAATACCTAGATGTGGAGCATGGCCAAAATTTTCCATGCTTCGAGGTTCCCAATAGATGTTTCAAAATGAAGAAATGACAAAATCAGGTCACAATAATAAAGTTGTACTTTAAGTGTTTGCATCAAACATATTAGCACACACATAATTCCTAAAATTATGTGGAGAAAATATGAAAAGTTTCAGTATAAATACTTGGAGATGCTCTGACCCAGGTCCTTCCTGGCCCCGAATCCTCAACGCCTCTTTGCATGGGAGTGGTTTTCAGGGGATTCAGGAAAACAAACCCTGTCTAGGCAGAAATGAGTCCACAGAGCCTCTGATAGAACTAAGGCCCCAGAGACAGCTTCAGTTTTTCTCTCAGTATCCCAGGCCCAAATAGATACTAAGGAACAGTAAGCCTTTCTACCTGCCCTTCCCTTCATTCAGCATTTTGTGGAAAAAGAAGGAAGACCCTGGTAGTCATTCTATCTGTTAAAAAGCCAGAGGGCTTCGTTGCCCTACCTGAGGCCTCTCACCTAGGAAGAAGCGACTACAGTCTTTGTCCAGGAAGGGAGCCTGGGGCACTTTGGGGTGAGAGATGCTGAGAGTCTGGGGAGCCAGCGGGAGCCTGGGAGCTGGGAGAAGACTGAAGGAAGCTTGCGGCCCTTGGAGGGACTCGAGTTAGGTAGCCTGTGGGGAGCTGCAGATCTATGAGGGAGGCTAAAGGGACCTCGGGTTCCCCAGTGAGACTTGGAGATCCTGGGGGGAAACTTTTGGGTCTGGGGGCTCTGAAAGGACTGTGGGAGTATTGGGTCATGGGGGGAGGGCACTCGGGAGCTGAGGGAAAAATACAGGTTCCCCACAATATAGCAGAAACACCATTCTAGCCTGGAGTGCTCAGCAAAATTGTTACAAAGTAGAGGAGGCAGGTACCAAGATAACTACTGGGCCCAGGAAAAATGCCCAGCACTTTCTTGGATGCCCCAGCACTTTCTTGCCTTGAAACTGCCAGTTCAGACTGGCCCTGACTGCTTTAGAGATGCTTTGGTTGCGCTATAATGTTTAGCTAACTGAAATACTAAAGTCTGTTCCTAGTGGGAAATTGCAATGTCATTAACATAACATGGGTTGCATGACAGTACGTGATGATGGTAAGGCACCTGACTGATACGTTTCACCGTGAACAAAGATACAGTGTAAAAAGTTTGCATTGCTCATTGGGAAGAGATTTAAAGCAACATCACAGGGTGGGCAGATGTAGTTTTTCATGTAAGCTCCTGTGAATGAAACCCTTGGGTGGCCCAGGAGCAAGTGCCCTTGTAAATCACCTCTAATAAACTCATCTAACTCTGCAAGCTGGACTTGCCTGTCATTCTTTGGTCTCTCAGCTCCCTCACAGTTTGGGGAGCGGTTTCTCTACACTGTCCCCAGATTTTCCCAAAAGAGGAGCTTGAGAGCTCCGGGGGCCCCTGGGAGAAAGCTGATGGGTACTGGGGTCTCTGAAAGAACTAGGGGAGCAAGAGGAGGTCATTGGTGGGGCCTGGAGGTGCCTGGGGGAACCTGGAGGGCTGAGCTGCTCACACAGGCCAATAGACCTAGTTAAGAAGAGACCCTCTCCCTGACACCGAATAGGCTCAGTGTTCAAAGGTAAGCTGTATAGCAATGTGTCCCCACAATCACAGGAATCAATATGAAAGTAATATCAGGAGTTTTATTTCAGCTATTGGTGGGGGCAATCTATTTTTTCCCATGGATTTTTTTCTTCCAAAATTTGTTCTTTTCTTCATAATTTAATTTACTTCTCAGATTTTTGCCCTGTGTATGTGACATTATGAAATATATATTTGATCTTCATATCATTTCTTGACATACAGCTCCTAAAACCCCTGTAATCTTGGTAGTGAAAAGAATGTTTTATTGCCTGCTAATGGGATGACTGGGTTCTGGAGGCCTCTAGATAGCTTCAAGATGGGGGTTGGTCACCAGAAAGAACAAGGCATGATTAGAGGGTTGGGATTTTCAGCTCCCAAACCTCCGGGGAGGGGAGAGGGGCTGAAGGCGAAGTTGATTACTAATGACCAGTGATTTAATCAACCATGCCTACATGGAGGCTTCGTTAAGCCTCCATAAAAGCCCAAAAGGACAGAGTTCAGATGAGCCTCCAGACAGTTGAACATGTGGAGGTTCCTGGAGGTTGGCGCTCCCTGAGAGAAGACCCCTTCCCATCACACCTTCCCCATGTATTTCTTCCATTAGGATGTTCATTTGTATCCTTTAAAATTTCCTTTATATTAATAATAGGTAAATGTAAGTAAAGTGTTTCCCTGAGTTTTGTGAGCTATTCTAGTAAATTCATGGAACCTTGATTTATAGCTAGTCATCAGCCATAAATATAGCAACCACAGGCTGCTGTTTTCGGTGAGTATCTGAAGCAGGGGAGAGTCTTGCGAAACTGAGCTCTCAACCAACTTGGGGAATCTAACCCTACCTCCAGGTAGATAGTGTCAGAATGGAATTAGACACCCAGCTGGTGCCCACTGCAGAGTTGATTGCTTGCTTGGTGTGTGGGGAAAATCTCCAACCCATCTGGTGTCAGAAGCATTATGCTGATTGTGTTGTGAGAGTATACGTAGTGGGAGAAACAGAGTTTGGTTTTCCTCTGTATCCTCAGAGTATAAGTATTTTTAATTCATAACTGCCTTAAAATTTATTCATGATTTTTTCTTGATTTCTCTTTTTTCTCATAAAATCTTTTTTCTTCATTTTTTAAATAAATTTCATCTCACTTCTCTTTTTTATAGATTCTTTTTGTTTCCTTGTGATTTTTCTTGTTTCGCTTTTTGATATTTTTCTTGCCACACAATTACTTTCTTTACATTCCTTTTAGTTCTTTAGTGTTAGTGTTTTCAAAGATTTTCCTTCATAATTTTGATCTTCATACTGTTTTCTTCTGTTTATTTGTATTTCTTTAAAGTTTTCTTCTTCTTCATGACTCTTTGTGAAATTTCTTTTACTTTCTATCTTCATTGTAATTTCTATTTGGCCTTGTTTATGTAGTTTTTTTTCCTCTTCATAATGATTCCCTTCTTTGGGGCTTGTATTTCTTCATTATTCTTTTATTTATATGTCATATTTTCTTTTCCTTCTTCATAATTTTTCTCCTTTCCCCACTCTGTCTTCTTCATGGTTTGGAGTTTTTCTTCCCTCTTCACTCAGTAGTGAGGAACACTTGCTTTGGGACCAGGCAGTCCTACATCCATTCCCAGCTATAGCCCTTGTTAGCAGAATGGCTGTGAACTAAATTTTGCTCTCTGAGACTCATTTTTGGGACTTAAAAATACTTATGCAGTAGCTGCAGTATTTTTTTTTTACCTGTAGAATAGTTTCCCAGGAAAGAACATATTTGGAAGACTATTTGCCCAGTGAAGAATAATTCAGAAAAGACACAAAATACAGGCAGACTTAAACCAACTTGTGAGTGCCTAACAGACTAAAAAGTTGATGCCTCGTCAATGTGATATTCTTTAAATATTTATGTGTTTTACTTTGTAGTGGAGGATAGAGAGTCTCTCTCTCTCTCATCCTCCCTCTCTTTAACATGTATCAAATAAAGAATTAGTTGCCAAAACCTGACTCTTCTCAGCAAATAATACACTGTTTCACATTATTCAGTTTCAAACTTTGACTGTGACTTTAGGATTGACACATTTGAGGTGTTATACCCAGCAATATCACCCTCCGACTTCGCAAAAGCCCACTGTGAACATAAGCATCAGATAGCTCAGTGCTTGCAAGGAGAGTGTTTGTTTCTGTTTTTCTTTCCACCTCTAGGTGCATTCTGTTTCACCAGTTATGTAAGAACTGAGTGTGGAAACCTACATTAACTGGCATCATATTTGTGATTTATTTGGGTGATAGTTTAGCACCCTTTATATTTGGCTATAAAATTTGTGGAATCCAACGAAAAATGAAAATGTGGTGTTCCTTGTTCAAAAATTATTAAGGATGTCAAGCTGGCCATAACAGGACATTAAGCCATACGCATGGCCCTGCTGAGTATGGGTCCCGTACAGTGGCACAGGTCACACGTTTATGCTGCAGCCAGCCCCACTGAAGTTGAAGTTCTCAGCAGGTGGCTGGCTGACCTGGCTCTAGGACCATGAGATGTGAGACCCTTGATGAATTTCAAAATCCCTATTATACTCACAGAAACATTGTTTTTCTTTTATCCTTAGGAACTGTACCGAGGTTCCAGTTATTCATCCATAGCTTGAATATGGGATTTTTCTACTACCCTTCTCTCCTCCCAACAACCATTAGTCATTCCCAGGAAAAAGAATTTGGGGACATTTAGCAGATACTTAGACCGGAAAGCATATAATGTAGTGGCAGGGAATGCCTGCTCTCAAAATCGGTATATTTCAACCAATAGCATACTTGTGGGTTTGTTGTAAGTAACTTAAAAACAACTTTGATTTGCAACTTGGCCATTATTTCCCACAATGGAGCCCTCTGGCCAAGGCTAAATCATGCAACGGGCCAAATGTTAAGTGAATGCCTGCTAAGTAGGATGGCTTGGAATCCAGGTTGAGGATGAAAGTAGCAACAGCAGGAAAGAAAAACAGTAGAGTAAGCCAAAAGGAAAAAATTACTGCTGGCACATTTCTGTTCACCATACCATTCTTCCCCGTCCATGGCAATGGAGTTGGTGAATAAACAGGTGCATAAATTCAAATCAGGCAATTAGCGGCCATGCAGACTACCGCTGTTGCCTTAAAGCTGAGGTAATGCTAACACTAGTTAAACAACGGGAGCAGCAATCACTAACTAAATGTGTTCACTTCTGGAATATCTTTTTTTTTTTAAAGCGTTTATATAGTTGGATGGTAGAAATTTGCTGTGAGTTTTATAGTAGAAATCAGTTAACAACCTTAAAGCCCAAATTAATTGGAAAGATATATTTTAAAATCAACACAGAACTTTGGAGGACTAAGCCAGGGTATATAGCCAAAAGCTACTATGACTTAGGTTTTTAGAAGAAGCCATTTACATTTTAATATCCTGGAGAAATGGTATGAGATTCATAGAAACTGCACAGAAACTACATATTTCAAGAGATTTCTAATATGTTAACATTTCAGGACAAGGAATGAGATCCTTCTCTGGTTCTCATCCTTTCAGGGTGAACAATTAGCATTGGATATGTCATTTCCTTGTTTCATTTGAATCTCTAGAATTCCTCTCATTTCTTCGTTAGGCTAAAGAAACTCCTTTGTGCAATAAAAGCTTATATTTTAATCCCTATTTTTTAGCAAAATCTACAGGAAGTATTTAATGTGTAGGGTTGGGGAGCAAAAAGATGGAAAAATCATCGGTGATGTGAACTATAAGATCATACAAACTCTGAACCGTAAGAGTATTAAAATAACACTTGAGTGGACTTAATTTTTCACCCAGAATCTCTAGGTATTGATAACTTTTACAGTGACAGGTGAACGCTTTTTGTAAGGCACATTGAATTTCAGGAAAAATTGAGATTTCATGGACTCAGGATCTCAATGCATAGTCATAAGAGTTGAAATGTGAAGACAGAGGAGTCGCGCTTAATTAGGGAAGCACCAAAGGGGATCAAGATGATTATCCTGTATCATCCTTCGGATTGTTATTTGAAATTAATGGCCCCCATGAACTATGGGGAGAGAATACGTAGTTTGAGAGACAAGACCCCAGTTCTTTCTCCAGCTCACTAAATTTGTAAACTTAGATAAGTTCTTTAACTTTTTTCAGCCTCTGTTTTGTAATCTCTGAAAGGGAGAAAATAAGAAATATTTATCTTACGTGCATCTTTTAAATGATTAAATAAAATAATTTATGTATAGCGATTAGCACAGTGCCTAACACTATCTTTATATATGTGACCTAATAGTTGATACGAACTTATTTTCCTTTACCAGTGGTTCTCCTTGACTACACATTGAAATCTCCTGGGGAGCTGTAGAAAGCATCAATGCCTGGGGTCTGATTTAATAAGTCTTAGGTGTGTTCTGAGCATCAGGAATTTTAAAAGTTCCCCAGGTAATTCTACTCTGCAGCCAAGGTTGAGAACTATTGCTTTAGATAGAAAAATTTTTTATGAATAACTACATTTATTTGTATCACTCGAGAAACTCGCTGAGCATCCTGACATATTCTAAAGCATGACAACTTGATCATTCTCTCTTATGCTCATTTTTATGTTTCTTACCCTTTTGGAGTTAAAAGAACAAAAGAAAAGTCAATGCAACTTGGTGATTTCTTCTTAGAACCCAAGGATCCTTGTCACACTCTACTTGACAATAAACAGCAAAGGACTTCTTTGAAAAACACCTTTAATGTAGTTACTAAAACAATAAAAGACAAAGCAGAGTACCTATCCTTTAAGAAGGCAAAATATATTATCCCCTCCCCAACTCCTTTGTTTTGTCACACCTGAGTCTTTCTGAAAGAAGTTGGGCTAATCTTTGTATCTTTGGATAATCGTGGGGAATGAGAAAGCAGTATACATTCCCTAAAGAAAATGACAATTATTTCTCATTCGTTCTCTCATTCATTCTCTCTCTCTTCTTTTCTTTTTTTTTCTTTTCCTTTAAAAAAAAAAAATTCTTTTTCTTTTAAAATCTGACTTCCCTTCCAGGTGAGGAGAAAAGAATTTCCAAGTGAGGCCAATTAGAGTTGCCCAGATGAAGCAAAGTCCCCAGGGATCAATCAGAATGCCTACATAGATGAGAAAGTAGGAGTGTGTCCTTTCTTTCTCCTTGTTAGAGTTTAGTTTCTGCCCTGAGGAATACTAGTTATTTATTTTCTCTCAGAGAAAAGAATGAGCCCTCCACAGAGCTTAACTCTTTCCTAGTCGATAGAAAAGAAAATACCTACCTTCTCATTGATCTGGCCCTAGTTAATTATAGAGACTGTCTCATTCATTCAGATTCTGCTAATTGGTAATTAAAATATGTTCACAAGAATCAGACCAAAATTTGCAATTTCCCTGGAAATGGTGTAAAACAGGTCTACAAGATGCCTGCTTCGACTGGGAGATTAGATTTGTGAATAAATCCCAGATTGTGTACTAAGAAACATTAGTGTTCATAAAAATATTAGCATGGATTTCTGTGGTCAAATTTATTTGGGAAATGATGGTTAATAGATAACCACTTCAATTATACACCTCTGAGCTTGCAGCTCTGAATGTAGCTCCCAGATTGGCTTCATTGGCATTCTCTTGCTACTTGTTATAAATGTACAATCAGGACTCACCCCATACTACAGAATCAAAACGTTCATTTTAACAAAATGCTCAAGTGATTCCCATGCACATTATAGTTTAATAAGGACTACCTTGGATGATCCCAATTCATATTAGCATGTCAGCAAAAAAAAAATTTAAGTTGAATTCATACTTTAAAAATCCTTCTTAATTTTGTTTATCCCATGATTTAGTGGAATTATTTGACTGCAAAAACATGGCTATTTTGTTTCTGAAGCAATTACTAATATTTCATGGCCCAATAGTTTTCCACATAAGACAGGAAAAAGCTAAGTCAAATTATTTTCAAGGGTCCTAGTAATTCTCATATGCTGTTATCCTAAAAAGATGATAAAGGATATGCTTACCTTCTTAGAAAAGAAATATTATTTGAAAGCATGAAGCATCCTCTGTTGATGATGCTGTCCATTATTAATAACATGAAGACTATACCACTATACAGGTAAAGAGGTTTTTCTCTTGTTTGGTCTGTTTCCATCTAAAACAGTGTCCTCTGCAGATATGTGTGTGTGTGTGTGTGTGTGTTTGTGTGTATGTGTATTTCATCTGTCAGTGTTCAGCTTTTCTTGGCTCCATCTACTACATGGATGTCGTGGAAGGGGCAACCATGTCTCCCTCCAGCCTTAACGATGCCCTTCTATGTTGGGTGAAACGTGGCCCAAGTTCCACCAGAATGGGGCCCAGATCTTGCCCTTCATCTAACTTTTAAGGAATCACCAAAATTAAATTAATCTTTGAATTAAAATTACTTAAATCACTAACATATTCTTTCCATACCTTCCAAAGTCCACCCCAATTCAGGATATGGTGGATGATACTCCCTTCCTGCTCCCAGGTATAAAGGGTCTTCTCACCTCCTGTTGGCATTAATTATGGCGACACTCCTCTTGCTTTCAGGAACCCCCTAGATCAAAGCAGACACCCACTCTGCCATTTCCATGTGTTGCCCGTAAGTTCAGGGTCCAAATTCAAGCTGCACTAAGAACTCTTTCTCAGTGATTTGCTCCAGCAAAAGCAAGAGGAGATTCTCATCTTCGCCTACATCCAGGGAAGAAACAGGATGTCAGTCATTGTCCCTTCTTGAAAGATGGGGAAGAAGATGTTCCCTCTTGAAAGAATGATTTCTTAAATCCTTGTATTATCATATAAAACCAGTTCGACACATGCTTTTCAACCAGTCATGTTCTGAGATACCAGTAATAATAATTTTATGCTTTGTATGAATAAATCCAACAGATTTCCAGTCTTATTCTTTTGCCGTAGAAAGAAACACAAAAAAGTGTGCTTTTCAAGAAGAAAAATTAGAATTTAGGGTGTTTGCTTATTTCCAGCTTCATAGAATTTTAAAGTTGTGTCTCTCTAGCAACAAAGCATGGTACTATATTTCTGAATAAATAAATGTATTCTCCCTTGAATTAAAATTACAAAGAATCTGTAATAAATCGATCTTAGTCTTTAGATTTACTTTTTTAGGTCAGACTAACTCAATCATGTTTTTAAATGCAGATTGCATTTCAAAGCCACATTTTATACTATGTCTGACTCCTATGTGTGCTTATCAGTTTTGAGAGAATTTAGATTAGGTCAATCAGAACAGACAAAATAATGACTACCTTCTGGCTCCCACTCAAAAATTTCCTGTGTTCAGATCAAAAAACATAACATTTTTCTCAAAAATTCTAATTTTTTAAGAGGTGAAAGTAAGACATGTTTATTTATGGTACAGTCATTCCAAAGAGTATTCTTAAGAATGCCCTTGCTGGAAAGATGTTAGATCTGAGAAATAAAGAAGAGCTTGAAATATCGTAAGAAAGCATTTTTTCAGCTAGCAATGAAAGAACTTTCTATGTTTCAAGGTCATTTCACTGTGGGAGGAAATTGATAGAGTCTAATTAGAGTAGAAATGCTGTAACGTCTGCTCAGTAGAGATGTATTTGGTGAGCACTGATAGCAGGAAGGAGTCAGAGGAAGTATATAAAATTGTCTCTTACTGACTTACATTTTGTATGCACCCCCATAATTAAATGTATGTTAATATCACCTGCAGTGTTTTCTCTTTGTTGGGAGATTAAAATATGAACTTTGGGAGCTTTCTCCTGCTAAGTTTCTTATTATGAATATTCAAACCAACACTGAGTTGTATATTTAATTCTTTATGAACTGCCTCCACTTAACATAATTCCAGAATGTTTACTCAGAAGTTGTTATGCAAAAGCACAATTGACCTTAAAGATGCCTAAGACACGGACCTTTGGCTTGAAGTGATTATCACTATAATTGCAAATAATTGTGTATCAGTATTACTTTCTTTTTTACCTGGAGAGAAAATTTCTGTTTAAAAAATTTAAATTTAATGTATTTCCACCTACTTTCTAAGTGGGATAATAGCACTCATGTTAGTCATATATGTATATATGTATATATGACTGTGTATATATATAGTTCTCTCTTCAACTTTCATCAATTAATGGGAATGGGGAAAAAATGAATATAATATAATATAATGCTTCTGTGGAGTTTTTCTGTGTCTCCAAATAATTAGAGTCTGAGACGATACCTGTTGTTTAGCTGGGCATCTTAACATGTTATTGGACTCCAAAAATGTGATGTGCATGACATATCTACAAATCTATTCTTATTAAACTATTCGTATCTTGATCTTGAGGGTTTTCCTAATAGATAGCACTTTGTTTTCAGAAGATTACGGAGTTGAATTCCCTGCTTTAACTTTGGGACATCGCATGGAGCACCTATCTTATATCTCTCATTCCATTTAATGACTTGAGTAAGCAGAGAAGGTAATTTATATAAGATCTTTAAGATACTCTGTCTCTGCCCCCAAATGAAAACCAGTGAAACCATTTCTGTGTAAAATCAAGGGGATAACTCTAGCCATAGATAATTTGGGGCCATTTGCCCTAAACGCGGAGCGTTCGATTCTCTCTATTCTTGTCTCATTCGGTTTGCTTTCTCTTTACCCTAACAGAAAAGCTACAAAAATTTCCGTATAAAATGTTCTGATTTTCCCTTTTATAAAGAGGAGGAGAATCAAATTCATTTATAATCAATATAATCTGTCAGACAAACCCTGGTTCTATACAGGCAAATTCTAAAAAATATTAAATCCAAATTCTCCTCATTCAAGTTCTATCAGATTTACTGCCCATCCATTAATCCCAGTTGACTTCATTGTGTTGTTTTATCTTCTAATAACACTTTCATGAGGTTGCCATTGCATGCTAGCTTTTCCTGTGATGTGTGTCCACAAGAGACAGATTCCT
>RJWJ010017707.1:0-32595 GCA_004363605.1 Indri indri | reverse complement strand
AGCAAAAGTAGACAAGTCAAGAGCAAAGGTCATGGCAACAGTTTTTTGAGATGCTCAAGGCATTTTGCTTGTTGTCTTTCTGGAGAGTATTTTGAGAAAGTTAGCCAAAGCTTTAGCAGAAAAATGCCCAGGAAAGCTTCATCAGAGAATCCTCCACCATGAAAATGCTCCTGCCCATTCTTCTCATTAAAAAAAAAAAAACACAATTGTGTGAAAGTTTCAGTGGGAAATCATTAGACATCCACATTAAAGTCCTTATTTGGCTCCTATAATTTCTTTTTGTTTCATAATCTGAAAAAATCTTCAAAGGACACCCATTTTTCTTCACTTAATAATGTAAAAAAGGCTGCATTGACATGGTTAAATTTCCAGGACCCTCAGTTCTTTAGGGATGGAATAATGGCAGGAATCATCTCTTATAAGTCTTGAACTTGATGGGGCTTATGTTGAGAAATAAAGTTTCCATTTTTTAAATTGTTATCTTTTAATTCTATTTTTCCACAAACTTTTTGAAGTTGTGGAAATCCCAAATATTTCATGGGACATATTTACACTAAGCAATTATTTTTTGTTTATATGAGATTCATATTTAACTAGGGTGGGGGACTAAAGTTTTTAAATGCTGAATCTGGCAACCCTAATTAGGGGTTGCAAAATAATTACATTTTAATTCTATTATTCATTCTTTATATGTTAGTTGAAATATTTTTATAAAGAGAAACTTGCCCTTATCTATTCGATGGTCCTAAGATACAGATCTTACAGGAGAAACAAGATAAATGCTTGATATTTTTCTCCTTTTACATATCGGTTTTTAAAATAATATATAGTTCCCTTAATGACTGTAGAGGTATCACTATGAACTCATGAAAGTAAATATATTCATCGTGAATTTCAATCCTTTGCAGTTATTGTCCTTTCTGATGCTGAAATTATTTCATCTCTGATCAGTGAGAATCCACTCTAGTATAGTACTGAGTCCTTATCACATGACACTAACAGTATTTGATATTTAGTTTACTTTCTGGTATGACAAGATTTTCCAGACTCATCTTGTATATTTTTGTCCCCTGAAATTGAAATTAGACATTTCCTCAAGAAACAATGGATCCTTTTAAGGGAAAACGGTATTTAGAAAACACAGTCTAAGAGATAGGGGTGCTCAGGATTACTAGATTGTTCATTATTTTTAGGTCTTTTTGACAGATTGAACCAGTAAACATGTAACTTTTTAAGGATAATATAGATCTCAAGTTCACAATTATACTTCCAATACAAATGCAGGACCATAGGTTTTTCTTTACTTTATCAACCTTATATCTGTAGCTTTCCCCGTAAGAAAAATCCCTGTTCCTATAATTTATGTAATTACAAACAGCACATACATGTAAAACAATATACATATATAACAGACTTCGCATACACTACAACTTCAAAATAGCAATGTCAACACTACCACCAACAATTACTAAAACTAGCTTAAGATTTTGTTTTGCTTCACAGTTTGTTGTTGTTCTTCTTCTTAGGGTACCTCCCACAAGAGATATACAAAATATACTTTTTTTTAAGTTACTTGAAATACTATCTTGGTTTGATTATGCTCTAAGTGAAAACAAATTTAAATTCTTTGCTTTTCTTTGATTTTACTTTCTAAATTTTTAGGAATTACTTTTGTGTATTTTGTTATAAAATTATGTAAAATATTAATATAGTTTCAAAGACAAATCTATAAAATATGGCATAAAAAAGGCTAGCCTCTATCCTGGTCTCTATTCCCTCCCTCTTTCTGAGGACAAGCTTGTTATTTTATGGTTTATCCTTCATTGGCGTATACTTCCATGTGTTACTTTAAGCAAATACAGACCTATGTTTCTATCCTCCTGATTCTTCAAGGTTCAGTTCTAATGTTACTCCTTTGAGGAGTATCTATTCACCACCTTGAGTAGAACACTCATCAAATTGATTAGAGCTAGAGGAATATGCTGTCTGACAATTTACTAATATGGTCACACTGTTTACAGCTAGCCTCCTTTCTGACTGTTCACGCTCTTGTTGTAATTGTTGGTGCCTGAGTTTTACCCCATTACAATTCATTGCATTCATGCCTACCTCCTTTGGTAGCAAAAGTTGCTAAGCTTTCCCTGGAAGGCCAAGACCAGACCAACCCTTACACATTTTTTATGCTCCATACAGCCACAGCTTCAATGAAAATTTGTTGAATTAAATGCATAAATCAGTGTCTCTTAGCTCTGGGTAAGCATCCAAATTACCTACATAGCTTTTTCAGATTTTTTTTAAAAGCACAGGTTGCCAAGTTCTACCTAAGACCCACTGAATCTTCAAAAGTGATCACCAAGAATCGGAATTAAATAATAAAGCATGCTTCTATTATACAGTCCGTTTGAGAGCCATTGATCAAAAGCATAGCCACTCTGCATAAATGTACTGGTAGAGCACATACAGGCATTTACAGGGGATGTTTCTTAATAGATTCTCCTCTCAGCTGCTTGAGATGGTGCAATCCTGTCGACAAAGCCGGAAAGGAAAACGTAGCTAGTCATTTTATTTATCCTGATGGTTTTCTTCAGAGAAAACTTAAGAACCGTGGAGGGCGGGGTTTATGTCTTTGAAAGAGCATTGGTTGCATATAAAGGTTAATTACATTTATAAGGTCACACAGTTTGTCCACCCTTAGGATGAAACCAGCTTTGTGATCCTCTGGCCCAGAGCTCTGCCTGCCATCAGCAAAGCTGCTGCTTCTCTTTACCGATCCTAGGGTTACCCTGGGGCAGAGATGACACAAATCTTCCCACTTCTGCAAGGGTACTTTCTCCCACCCCTGAGCAGGGCTTTAGAGCCAGAAGGGACCTTTGGGCGCTAGTGGAATTCCTAAGGTGAGAAAATAGTGTTTTGTGTCAGAGAGGCAGTCAAATGCAGCCCTGGGATGAGAATCGGAGTCTCCTGCCCCTGGTCCATCGGCCTTTCTTCTGCCTGGACCGCATCAACAGCAGTCTCGCCCATTCTCGTACTGCCACTGCTAACGGTGCATTGATGCATTCTGGTGTGAATGAAGCCAAGTCAGAGTTGTTGACATCTAGTCTCAGCCAAACAACCTCATATCACATTTCTGCAGTTATATAGAAAGCAAGAATTAGACCCCACTCCACTTGCCTAAGCTTTAGTGACAATGGCCATCCCCAGACGTATGCCTAGGAAGTTACACCCTTTGTAAGCTGAGAAGAAAGCAGGGAGTGGGCTGAGAAAGGATTGTCTCCTCCTCCTACAATAACTTTAAATGAGCTCTCTCGTTTGATTTTTCTTGATCATCTAGCAGTGAAAAGAGGCAGTGGGTAGGTGGGATGCCTGGGGGCAGGGGGTCCCCAGAAGTAGCAGCACAGTTGGCTTCCTCCGAGTCCGCCTTTTCACTTTTATCCCCAGGGCTCGATAGGCCAGAAATTGTCTAATTGGTGTCCTGGTGGAAAGAGATGGTGGCTGGGTTCTATAGAAATAAGGCTTAGGTTTTTCTTCCATTGTGCGGGTCCACATAATCCTCACCATCCCCCGTGCCCCTGCCCACAGTTCAAACCAAAGGCAAAATCTGGAGGTGGTCCTCTTGGTACATCTGGCTGTTTTGGAAAGCTCCGGGGAAGGAGTCGTCATGGGAATCAAATGAATGAATTAAACACAACAGATCCTTTCTAATCACAGGCAACGCGTACACACACACACACACACACACACACACACACAATCGTCTGTCTCAACGCACTCTCCAGGGCTCACTCTGGCCTCCCTGGCTTCCACAGTGTGAAGCAGGGCAAAAAACTATTCAAGCCGCAAGGCCAAGGTTATGAGGGGATGAAGGAAACCCGAGGGGGTGGGCAAGCATGCTGGTGAACTTGGATGTGTGCCAGAGATGGACCGGAAGGCTGTGAAGGCAAAGAGTCTTACAGGGATGCCAATCATGAGTATTTCATTGTGATAATTCTGGGTCTCTTTCTATCACTGGGATGCACACAAAACCCTGATGGGGAATGGGAGCCTCCCAGCTGCTCATTGTATGACCATCAGCAAAGAGGTCAGTGGCAGAGAAAAGCCTTCTGCCCAAGGCTTTCAGAGAAATCATTGCTTTCGCTGGATCAAAGTTCAAAAGGAAAACTCAGGCTAGAATTTAAGAATCTTCCAGGCTAAGAAGACTGTAAAACTATGACCATATTCAGGGTTATTGGTAATATATTCTAGACTCTTTAAAAGTTATAAGGTGGTGAATGTCCTATTATCGGATGGATCCAAAGAGATAAAAGAATGACAACTTGCTAAATTGATGTAGGAGATATTCTTGTAGAGGGTGTGTTGGGGTTGAATTGTGTTCCCCCAAAATATGTTCAAGTCCTAACCCCTGATACCTCTGAATATGACTTTGTTTGGAAATAGGGTCTTTGCAGAGGTAATCAATTTAAAATGAGGTCATATTGTATTACAGTGAGCCCTAAATCCAGTGACTCATATTCTTATAAGAAGACCATGTGCAAACACACACACACACACACACACACACACACACAGAGGGAAGATGGCCACGTGAAGACAAAGGCAGAAAGTGACGAAGTTACGGGCAAGGAATGCCAAAGATTGTGGACAACCGCTAGAAGCTGATTTTTTCCTAGAGCCATCAGAGGGAGTATGGCCCTTCTGAGACCTTGATTTCTGACTTCTGGCCTCCAGAACTATGAAAGGATAATCCACTGTTTTAAGCCATCCGATTTCTAGTCCTTTGTTATGGCAGCCCTAGGAAAGTATAATGAAACAGAGAGTAAGACTAATTGGCCTGGAGGTTTTCCTCCAACTGCAATAAGCTATAGTACTAAATGTGAGGGGATTTCTTCGTTGGGACTTTATGCAGAAACATCTTTTGAACCGATCCCCACACAGCCCTATCACGAGGGAGGGGAGCGTGGCTATGGATGAGAGGGAGGCATGAAAGCCAGTGTAGGTCCTTTAGGGAGAGCCTCAGCCCAACCCTCCTTCCAAGAATGGTTCAGATTCTCTCACACCTGTGCTTCCCCCATAAGAAAGACCTCCACACTTTGCGCTGGCCTCTGGGGGTGGGAACCAGACCCAGTCCCCAGGGTTGCCTAGTGGGATTCCTGACTTCTTTCAATCCCAAACAATTAGATAATCCAATCGAGATCACAGGCAGCACATGCTAATGCCATTAGATCTCCCAGGGCAGTTGGGGAGGGGAGGGGAGACAGAGCATGGTGGGCTCAGTCTCAAGGTCATGGCATCCTCCTCAACTGAGTCACCTGAGAGAGATGGTTCTGACTCAACAACAGCACTTCCAAGGATGAACACTGGTGCCCTCTTCTCAGAAAACCGGGCACCAAAAGCAGAGATGGAATATTCTCAGAGGACAAAGAATCATCCAGAGATTTGTAGAAGAGGCCACCTGCCTTCACAAACACTGCATGGCACTAGGAGTCAACAGGCTCTGTGGATTCTGGCTCCACCATTTATCCACTCACTGCATCACCTTGGACAAGGCTCTTCATCTCTTAAGCCTCGATTTCCTCATTTGAAAACAGAGACAATTACATGGCTTTTTAATACTTGCAGAGTGAGAGGAAGGAACACCTCATTTTATGTGAGGTTTGGGAGTCAGTTGTTTCTAGCAATCATTGTGCATTGTTCCAGGTCAGGGCCAAAACCGGAAGGAAGGATTTAATAACTTTTATGATCAGGGATATGGAAGGCACAATAGTGCCTATAGTGGTGATCAGAACTGTGACTACCTATCTTAACGTGTGGGCCTGAAAACCAAAATGCAGCAGGATGCAATGTTTCTTATTTTATAGAGGAAAATGAGACTGCCTGACTTCCCAAAGGCATACCACCAGTTAGTGACAGAACAGTGACCGTCACAGAGTAACTACCCTGGAAGTAGCAGTTTTTCTTGTGCCAGACACTGTGGTTTACAAGCTTCTCATTTAATTCTCATAAGAACTCTATGATGTCCACATTCTTTTCCCATTTTACCATTGAGGAGACGGAAGAGAGATTAAGTAACTTTGCCCAGCCCACAGCAGAACGAGCCAGGAATCAAACCCACCCTGACATCCATGCTCTTAACAACCGCAATTAAATCCAGCAACCTTTTTAGTATAAATCTACCAGCTTCTAATGCACATGAAAACTTTGTCAATGGTAACTTTCTATACAAATGACGACATTCATTATTAATATTAACTGTTAAATGTAATTTACATTAAGAGGAGTTAGTGGTCACTTGACTTTAAAGCTCATCAAAAGCACAGAGGTGATTCACAGGTCCTGGGATGAGGTGGATATAGAAATTGCCAAGCCATTTGAAACACTCTTCTATCAAAGGATCTTTTCTGAGCTTGCCAGTCAAGAGGGAAGAGAAGATAGTATTTTGTTTAGACAAGGGTAGAGGTATCGGTGGCTTTCCCCAATGGTAGAACTGGTAGTAGTAAAACTTACGGCATCCCTAATGTCCCAAAGCAGAGGTTTTGCCTCCTGACATTCCGTCCTCAGCCTCTGTGTATAAGAGAGGGATCCAACCTCCGTGTATGGAGCAGAGCTGGACGGATTCCAGTGCCCGTCTCAAAGAGGGACAGAGATCGTGGGTGTTTGCCATTCCGGGCCTACGGGGGGCCCAGCATCAGAATGAAAACTTTCCAAAGTTTGGCTCCATGACGTTCTGCCAGTTTTGACAGACTAGAGAAAAGTTGGGATGGGGAATAATTACAGGGAATTAAAACACAACCTTCACTTCAGATGTAAGGTGCGGGAGAAACATAAGGTATAGTCCCCGCCCTTAAGGAATTTCCAATCTAGTGAGGAAAAGAAGAAAAAATGAAGTGCTCAAATTAAACACTCTGATTGGCAAAAGGAGAGGTCAGAGGGGGTCGCAGGAAGGATGCCACACAGCAAAGGGGAAAGAATGCTGGACTTGGAATTAAAACACCTGAGTTCCCGTAACTTCTCTGCCACTTTCTGGGCATGTGATCTTCAAGTCACTTAACCTCTCTGAGCATCCTTACTTTTCTCACCTCTGAAATGGGGACAAATAAAATAAAATATACCAGTAGTGAAAGTAATTCAGCAAACATTTATTATTAAGTGATTTATCTGTGCCAAGCTCACAATGGCTAGAAACTGGTGTACAAATTCTTAAACACCTTGTGAACACAAAATGTCATTAGCAAAAGCTGGAAAAGGCACCTTGAAAGACATGAGTCCTGAGAAGGTCCTATCGGTTGTTCTGGGTCGTTCTGGCATTGGATGGCTGTGGGAAGTGAGGGCGGGAAATGCCACATTCCAGACTGCAGGAATAACATGGGCAGAAGTTCAGGGCATAAAAGGAACTTAGCATTTTCGGAGGACTGAGAAGAAATAGCATGCCCTGGGTGAGAGGGAGGGCGCTGGTAGAAGTAAGATTGAGCACAGAGGGTAGGGCAAGATTCTGAAAAACCTTGAAAGATGGCCTTTCGCCCTCTGATATTATGGTGATGGGGTGTTATTTTTATTCAAGGGAAGAAAAAAGAAAAGAAATGCATGCTGCTCACCCAAACATCAGGACATTCTGTTCCTCTGTGATTGTGCTTCGTGAAAATGTTCTCCAGCAAAAAAGAAAAAGAATGATTAAGGGGAAAAAAAAAATAACTAGAGCCACATTCATTTCAGCTCCACTGAAAGCACAGCAGGAGAAAGTAGCTGTGTTTGCCAAACTCCAGAAAGAGACACAATTGATAGGGGGCGGGGAGAAGGGAGGGCCAGGCCGGGAGTGGGCGAGGTGAAGGAGGGGTCCAGCGTTGTTTTATTCTCCCAAGAAGATATTGTAAATAATGGAGAGGTATGGTGCACGGAAGGGGAAATTACTCTGACAGGGCCCTTTTAGGGAGGAAAATGGAACTAAATACACGTTCCATTATTCCTGATCTTTCATTCAACTCTCCATTTACATGGAGGCTTCCCGGAGGTGATGTTTCCCCTTTGCTGTCATAAGCAGTCATTGACTGGAGCCGATCATTTCAAAATAACGGCCTGCAATTCTTCCATTGTCGTGATTAACACAGGGTAATAATTATTAGCCACACTGACGACTGCAGAGGAGGGGGGCCGCCGCCAGGCTGCCCTGCTTTGCTGCAGCCAGGAAAGTTCCCCGTCATTCCACCAGGGGGGGCGATGTTCCAGAGAGACCACAGAAGGCTTCCTGCTCGCTCCTCCAGGAGACCAGGAGCTGGGGCTCCCACACCCTGGGCAGTAGCCAGGGCTGGGGGTTGCCGGCATCGCAGGACCTTGCGCAACACTGCAAAAATAGGAATTTCACAAGAAAGCAAGGGGGCCGAGGCTCGGGGAGCGGGGGAAGAAGAGAGAAGGTAAATACACGCTGTGGGATCATCCCATGGTCTTGGCCTTTGAAACATCAGGAAATATTGTCAGCTGAATGGATCGAAGGGGGCTGTAGCCACCCATGACTCAGAAAGATTCATGACACCAGAGCCCTGAACAGGAGCGTTTATTAACAGCAGGCAGAGAGAGAAATCATCCAACTTGAGATAATTCAAAGGCAAAAATCCTATTTCTCAGCTCTGTCCCTGGACCGCACTCCCTTGTCGATTTTTTAGGCACTGACCATTCTCGAGCATCAAAAGCAGCCTTATTTAGTGTCCGACATCCTTCCTCAATTTTCCAACGAGAGCGTTGAGATGAAGGCAGCACGGAGTGGAGTGCGGGGAGTTATGCTGGCGAGTGGGGCGGCATGGAGCCTAATTCTTGCTTTTTACAGGTGGGGAACCAGGGCCAACAGAGGGGAGGTGACCCGTGCACAAGGTCATCCAGCCAGCGAGTGGCAGAGTCAGGAATCGACCCCAGGTCTCCCGTCCCAGGCTGGGGTTTTCCGATCTCTGTTTTTTAATAGAGAGAGCAATCCTTTTCCTTTGAGCATGAATTCTGAGTCAATAGAAACCTTTCCAGAAAAAGGGTGCTGTGGCCCCCAGAAAGAGAAGGGAAGCCAGAAGAGAAAGAAACAGAGAATGACTCTTGTCGCTCTTTCTCTTCCGTCTCTCTCGCACACCGCTCCCAATCCCCGGCAAGAGGGGTGTCTCACAAAAGGAATAAGAACGAACTTAATATTAAATTGACTAAGAGGGGAAACCTAAGTGCGGACCCTTCTTTCTAGGAATTTAAAACTCAGAATACGGAAAACACTGTTAAAGTGGTTATTAATTGTTTCATGATGTTGGTGCTGATGTAGTTGATTCCTGCCTGCCAAGAACTTGTGCCATTTCTGGATTTTTCTTTTCAGACTCTGGTAATTCACACCCTGTCCTAAATTTATAGCATCGAAGCAGGCACTGTGGTTTGCACCTGGATGTCAGGGTATTTGATTTACTTAAGCAGGGGGGGGTGGTATTTATTTTTGCATGGGGCCATGGACTTCACTCTCTGCCAGCCCCCCCCTCAGGGCAAGACCCCGCCCACCCCTGCAGGATCCTGGACCAGCCCCCACCTGTCTGGCTTAAGGCCTTCCAGACACCCCCTGGGCCGCTCACGGTAGACCGGAGACAGGCTCCAGGGCAGGGTAGATTTTCAAACCAGCCCCTGTTCATCACTGTCATCACCCTTGGGGCTCCAGTCCCACGAAGCGCCTGGCACCGTGTTCAGTACTCCAGATATCAGTCAGGAAAGAGAAGTCGGAGGCTGGGGGCTTAATAATGGTCTGTCCCTGAAGAGCTTGCAGTCAGAGACAGGAAGAAATTCTTTTGCTATCATTCTTGTCTTTCTTTCTCCCTAATTAGGAGGAGCTGTGGGTTCAATTCTGCTGGGGTTTGCAGGGCACAGATGCAATCTAGGAGAACTCAGACACTGGTGTTTTGCTCACCTGGCCCCCTCGGATTTCCACAAAGACCCACTGGCATGCTGTCTCTGAGGGGTGGGGGTGGCACACATTGCACCCAGTTATCCCATTATTTTGAAAGGCGGGCATGCCCGCATACAGGGCAGAGGTGGCATGAGCTGCTGGAGCTCTGCATGTGTTGGCAACTTCTTTCCTCTGGGCCAGCTCTCATTGCTAAACACACACACCCTGTGAAACAGGGGAGGACTGGGCTCATTAGAGTGATTGTTTATGATAATCACGATAACAATTACAACATGCTCTCCTTTGTAAGAGAAAATGACACTCCTGACCCTCAGTAGAACTGAAGCTGTGCGAGGCTTTGAGAGGCTTTGCCCAACTTGAGATGAATCTGGCCTCCTGTGGCAGGGGCTCCGGGTCACTGCCTGGAGGAGAGCTAAGAAGAGGAACGAGGCCCAGGGCTTCCCACTGCCTGGCATTTGAAGTACGGCGCCCATGCTTTCATCACTTTCTCCTCAGAAGAAGAAGGCAAAACTAGAGGAAATGGGTGTCGGATAGACCTAGGTTCCCATCTGACCATACCGCACACTACCCCTGCGACCTTGGGACCATCCGGTGACTTTCTGACCACCAGTTTCTGCATCTGTAAAAGGAGTGATAATATTTGCCTTGTAAGATTAGAGTCATGAGGATTGGGATTAGCACAGGGTGGGCACCCAAGACATTTTAACACCTACTATGATATTATGATAATTATGGGCAACTGAAGGGAAAATATTATGTTGTCTAAATGAAGAAGCCTGGATAAAATGGTTACTTCCTATCGGCTCTAAGAGTTTCTGATCTAAAGGAAATAAGTGGCACCGGTTTTGCCCAGTCTTACTCCCACCCCCGAAGCCCTGGGCTGGCCTGTCGAGGAGACACTGAGCCCTCAGAAAGCCCTGGCAGCCCGGCTCCAGCTGAAGCTCTGAGAGTAACTGTCATCTGAACCAGGCTGGGCATCGAAGCCAGGGAGGTCAGCGACTCAGGGCTTCCTGGCTAACAAGGGTTGCTGAGCAAGGGAGGACTCCAAAAGTTCATCTGCATAATATCGCTCAGCCAACGAGGGTCAGTGCCATTCTAGCTCCTGTACAACTGAAGCATGTTCTCCGAGGCACCTCAGCCACCCTACTCTTCTCTGGCTGCCTAGGAGGGTGCAGGTGTGAGTGTGGGCTGCCTAGCAAGGAGGGCCAACTCCAGCATGGGTGTGCTCCCTAATTCCGTATGGGAAGGTAGCTAGACAGAATCTCTTCTCTCGGTGGCATTTCCAGTGCAGGAGTGGGAGAGAAGGAAAGGCCCCAAGGTGATGGGGGACAATGACTGCATAAACAAAGAAGTATTTCTGGTGAGCCCAGCTGTTTTTCCTGGAAAACCAAACAAGAGAATGAACGGCAGTCGCAGCATTTGGGAAGCAGGTTTGCCTCTGGACAGGACTTACAGGTTTTAAGACAACATCATCATGCATTTGTATAACGCTTTCCAGATCATGAGGCCCTTTCACAGTTGGTATCTTGTCTGGTTCTAGTAAATTCCTGCAAGGCACGAAAAGCAAGGGATTTCCGCGTTATAGATGAGGAAACCGAGGCACCAAGAGGCTAAGCCAGGGATTACATGACCAAATGCTGGTGTCTCCTTTTGGGGGAGTCTTTTAGAAAAATTAAAAGAGGAAGGCCTTTTTTCAGACTCTTAGCGCTGGGCACAGAGCAAAAGAAAAGTCCTGAGCCTCAGTCTTTATCCAGCCTTCACCTTCCATGCCTGGAGCCCAAAAGTCCACACTCCCCTCCCCCGCTCCCTGCAAATACTGGAGCCTTGCAAACTCTTCCAGGGACCTGTTTAAGTAGGTTTGGGGCTGCAGTTACCTGGGCTTCACAGAGGATATTCTCCTCCCCGCGCAACACACTAGATGCGTGGAGAGAGGGAGGGAGGGTCAGGGAAAGAGGACGAGGTATACAGAGACATAAGCTCTGCTCGTGGGAGGTTTAGTGAGAAAGGAGTGAAATCCTGCCTTGTTTGATTTGGAGCCTTAACAGGCTTGCTACTGTTTAAAGTACACAGGAAAGTGGGATTTGTGACGGCAGGAGAGGGGAGGGTGACGTCTTTATGAATGGTGCTGAGAATCCCGGAGCAGGTGCCCTGCTCCTGTGTCCTGGGCCCCGGGCCCTGTTGCTTGGGCTGAAGCCCATCGCTCTGGCAGCCCGCAGACTCTCTCTTATTCATGGGACTTGGCCCACACACTCCAGTCTGGCCCATCAGACCAATCCCTTTGTTCCCAACAATGTGGGGGTAGAGCAGGCTGCTGCTTCTGCTACTGTGGCTGCCTGACAGTATCTGCTGGGTGAAGGTGAGGGACCTTGTGGGCAGACAGAAGGGCCCACCCACAAGGGGAACATGGTCCTGCCTCTCCACGTGGCAGGCCTGGGATTAGGGCAGGGGAAGATGGCATGCCTCTTAGAGCAGAGATAAATCAAATAGGTGGTGGCATCAGTGGTCTCAGCTTGGGGAGCCAGATGCGAGCCTGGCATCAGCGGATGCACCACCCCAAGCTCGCCCATTGATGCTGGCAAGCAGGGGCCCACTAGCCTTCCCTCCACAGGCACGCAGCCTCCCCGAGCCCAGCCCCCATCCCGCTCAAGGCACCCTAAATATATGCGCGCACACACTCCCAGGCAGCATTCCCATGCTAAACACTGATGGCTTGCCACCCCCCGCCTCTAAAAGGAGCAGACTTGATGCTTAAAGCCTGCCAAAGTGTGGCTGGCTTCCAGCACCAAAAATACCTCCTGCGATCCGAGGGGCTACTGTACTGGCATCTATTTGTGGGGCTAAAGCTGCTGCTGTGACAGAGAGGACTTCCCCTGGGGATGGGCTCGCTGCCCACTTGGACTTATGCTCCCCAAAGCCTAAGGGCTTGTTTTTAAGGGCCACGGAGGCCTGCTCTTCGCCTGGGAAATGCGAGTGGGAGCTGCTCAGCCGGACCTGCCTTCCACGGGAGAAATATTCATCTCTCGCAGGAAAAGATTCAGCTCCCTGTTCTCTCCCACTTTTCTTACCCTCCTCCTTAAGTCACTCATCAAAGAACAGGCCTGGGGACCGGAATAATAATGCTGCAGCCACCAATGCCTTTCCCAGGGTGAGGTTCCGGGAGTACCCTGACTAGGGGAGGTGTGTGTGTTGATGTCAGGGGAGAATGCTGTTGAACTTGCTGCAGTTTTCCAAAGATGAAGATTTGGCATAAGACAAACATTTCCCCATTCATTCATTCATTCATTCATTCATGGGATGAATATTTATTAAATACCTACTACTGGCCCACAACCGTGCTGGGCTGTGGCTGTCTCTCCTGATGGAAATGAGGATGAACACAAGGCGCTGACAGAGGATTGGTCAGTCTCCAGGGGCTGTGGGTTTGACATCAGCTGGACAAGATGAGGAATAATAGAGTGAAGGTCAGATACAAGAAAACTTGAGTCCCCAGAAGGACATAAATGGATCTGGGGGTGTGGATTTTGTTGGATTATTGCCTTGCGTTCTTTAAAAATATGTGCCAAAGAGATAATTATGCAATGTATACAGTTCCATTAAAGGAAAGAAATCTAGTAAATTTGCTGTTAATAAATATTTGTGTAATAAATGAATAAATACCCAGATCAAAGGGATGGGGTTATTTGAACACATTTCAAAACTAGAGGCTCCTGTATATTGCTATTACACCAGAGGATGTTATAGCTAAATACAGACCACGAACCAAGGTGGGTTTTTTTTATTTCTAAAGCCTATTTTATAATTATATGCTTAACTAATAATATCCATATTTGTTCTAGCCTATTAAGACTAAAAATAACAACGATCTTTCCATTTTAATGATACTATTAATTCTTCAAACATTTTTACATATGTCTATTTTAATTCCCTCCCTCTCTCTCTCTGGAGATTGAAGGTAGAAATTCCCATCTTACAGATGGACAAACTGAGGCTTAGAGAAGTTAAGAGTATTTCATGCAGGCTTCCTCCCAGGAGGTAAGGTTAGTGCTCTTCCCATTGATGTGCTGACCGCAGACACTTCCGCAATCTCCCAGGACTCAGACCTCAGACCCTGCTCAGTGGCAATGTGGAAACACTGGATGACATCGCGTCACCCTGCCTGCAAAGTGTTCTCCCACCTGTGTTCCCTCTTTCTCTCTTCCTCTATTTCTCTTTCTCTTCCTTTATTCAGGAAGGGGAGGGAAGGCATGGGGGTGAAAGACGGGGTGAGTGGAGGAGTCTGTTTCATTTATGCTTCTCTCCGTGCTAGGATTTACTTCTGGACCACGGGAGTTGTGGGGGGCAGTATCAGAAAATTACTTAAATTGTATTATAATCTTCTGCAGATGTGATTAAATTGAGGCATGGGGAAGAGACGTAACCTCTTCCAGGGTCATGCAGCACTTGATTTAGAACCAGAGGATTCTAATCTTCAGCTTCTAGCTTTATCAGTTAGATATTTCCAACCCTAGCACTGGTGGTCTTCGGTGCAGCTGGCCAGAAGGATGCTCCATGCATTGAACAAATGGGGGAAGTGTTCCAAAATCTTCCAGCATCTTCTTCAAATCACCTTACTTAATAAATTGTGGTTTAGATTCAGTCAACCCAGAGATAAGAGGATACACTAGACGGTCTAGATGGGAAGACAAGATCTATGTAAAAATAGAAACAAATAATAATAGAGGGTAAATATGATAATTTTCTAGAATGTTTAAAGACTAAATGCTGAAGAAATTCGAAGAAAAGAGCAGGTATGGATCAGGAAGGACAACTTAGATTCTTTGTGGCTCCACAGGACAAAGCTAGCAATAACCAGTGAAAGTTACATCCATTGCAACTAATTACAAGGAAGAACTTTTGAAGAATTCGCTCGTTTCTGCAGACGTTGGAGTAAAGCCTAGATTCCTCCAGCCCTGTATTGAATGAACGATTGTTTGAGATGACTAGTGAGTCTAAATTTCTTTTTCTTTTTCCTCTTTCTCTCTCTTTCCTTTCTTTCCCCTCCTTTCTCCTTCCCTTCCTTCCTCCTGCCCCTACTGCTCTAAGAATTTCATGCGACTGCTTTTAGGGTTTTCAGGAGTGATTTTTTGTTGTTTTTCTATTTACACCACTGAGGACCGTGGCCACGAGAGGGCAGCAGAGGAGACGTCAGATACTTGGACGTGTTCAGTAAACTCGCGTGCGCTCTAATCTGGAGCAGGGACTACGCAGATCCTGAGAACTCGCTGGGGTCCAGCTTGCAGGCCCCTTCCGGAAAGCAGTGTCTAGAGACTGCGGTGATACCGAGACTCTACGGCGCGCAATCACTGGCCTTAAGGGCATTGTCATCCGGAATCCAGACACCTCTCACCTTAGGTTATTAAAATAAGTTATCTTACCGCCACCTCTCTGAATCCCCTGCCAGGCAGGCTCTCCGGATCTATAGGAATCTCCCCTCCTGCCCCCACCGCCCCCATCCAAGTCAGGACTTGCCAGACGCCCAGGGTCCCTAACAGCGTGGAAGCTTGAGAATCAATTCAGAACAAGGCTCATCTTCGCATTGCAAAAAATAATTATTAATAACAACAACTTCAACCCTTATTCGGCAGCTCGTTGGCTTTTTGAAATTCACGAGAAGACATCTGGTCTCACAATTTCCGAGACCCCAGTCTCAACCCCACTAGACAAGCCCGGCGCCTCCCCGCTCTCTCTTCACTCAAATTACATTTGAAGAGAGGGGTGCAGTATACGCGCGGTGACAGGTGATGCCAGGGCAGCGGGAGCCTCTGTCCCCACGGCCCTCGCCCACTCTGCCGGGGTCCTGACACCCCCATCTCCCCTCCCCACTTCCTACCCTTGGCCACACCAGAGGCCGCGCCGACTGGGCTCGCAAGGCCTCGACCCGAATCCCAGGCCCTGGCAGCATTTCCGTGACCCCTTGGCCACTTAAGGTGGCTGGTGGGTCCGGGCTGAGCTGGGCGCAGGGCGGGCGGCCGGGCGGCCTCCCGATGCCAAACCTGAGCCTCCTTTGTTGACAGCTCGCGGAGGAGGAGCAAGTCCGCGCGGGCGCGGGCGGGGGCGGGGGGCTGGCTGCGGCGGGCGGTGCCAGCGGCGGGCGCGGCCCCAGCCCCGGCGGGCGCGGCCGGCAGGGAGCGGGTTAACGCGCGCGGCCTCTATGATAATGAGCTGCCTGGTAATATAGGGAGGCCGGGCTGAGGGCTCCGCCGCCGCCGCCGCCGCCACCGCGGGAGCCGGAGCTGCCGGGCGGAGCGGCGTCCGCGCCGGGCTGGAGCGGGAGGGCGGCGGGGCGCAGTTGCCGGGAATATTTCGGCCGGGAGGGCGAGCCATCCGGAGACAGAGCCGGCGGGCCCGGGAGCCGCGGGGAGCGCGAGCGCCGGAGCGAGCGGAGCAAACCTCCGAGCAGGTCTGGAAAGCCAGCTTCCCGGAGGAAATGGGACTGTGACCGAACCGGCAGCGAGAAGGGAAGGAAGCGCCGGGGTTGCTGATGTCAGAGGAGCCCGGAAAGTCGCGCTGGAAAAATCTGAAGACAGCCGGGGCTCTGCTGCTTCCTCACGAGAGACACCGCCGGCCGCCCCCACGCGCGCCCTCGGCGCCCCCGGGAGCCCCCCGCGAGCCGGCGACAGCGCCCGGCGGGGCTGCTGAGGGGCGACGGAGGACTGAGGGGCGCGCGGACCGGAGACCGAGGGGCCACTTCAGGAATACAGATAAGTGGCTGGCGGCTTGACGTGGATTTTAATGCATCTGGACTCCATGTGGATTTGGTCGTCCCCGTGATTCCGAGCTGCGGGCAGGGAGAGGGGCCTCGCGCCGCGCTCGGCGGCCGGCGGCCGAGGCGGACGGAGCAGGGACGGAAGGACAGACAGACGTCGCCGAGCTGGGTAAGCGGCGGCTGGGCCGGGCGCTCGGAGTCGGCGGCGCCCCCCGCCCTCTCCAACGCGCGCACACCGCGGCGGCTTCTCCCGCGCCCGCCGCCTCGGGTCCCGGCCCCGGGCACCCGGCTCGGCTGAGGGGCGAGTCCCCGCGCGGGCTCGGCCACTTTCGCGGGCCGGGACGCGGCGTGCGTGTGAGTGCGGGCACACTCGCAGCCGCTGCCGCCCGCCCAGGGTTCCCGGCCGGCCGCCGGCTTCCCAGGCGCGGGCTGCGGGCGACGGCGGTGCTCCGCGGCGCGCCTCCACCGCGCACCTGCCGGCACTCTGCGGCTTTGGGGAGCACCCGGGCGGCGAGGCTGTCCCGCGAGCTGGCGCCAAAGAGGGCCTCGGTGCAAGAGCGAGCAAGACAGCCCAAAGCCGCTGTGGCCGGCGACCGATTTGGGGGCGTTCACTCCTATGTCAGAGTCCCTGGTGGTTGCTGGCTGTTCCTTCGGATCAGGGGACTTGGGGAATGCATCATTTGCGGGCTTCTGTAAGGCTCAGGGAGCGATTCCAAGGCACTGGATGGGGATAAGCGCTCCATCTCTCCCTGTCCTCCTCCGAGGTGTAGCGCCCAGCAGGGGCCCGACGCCCTGGTTTGAGCAGCGGAAGAGTGCTGGGGGTTAAGATGGGAGTTTGCTCAGGATCTGAGAGGATCCTTATGAGCCATTTGAGAATATTTCCCTCCATGTGCTCCTTCTTGCCCCACCCCACAAGTGATATAGGGATCGTAGAAAATTCTAGCCCTTTTAAATTCATCCCACAGGTAGTCTATGCAAATGTTAATCATGGTCTAGATAGCTACAAGGGAGTCACCAGAAACAGCCATTCTAGGTGCCCCCAAATGTCCACCTGTTTGGCATGACCCTCGGAGGACCTACCTACTCAAACTCTGCTCTACTCGTCAGGGATGGAGGTAATGGGGGAGAGGGAGATGGTAAGAGACTTGGGGGGTCTAGGTCAGTCAAGGGTCTAGAAATGAGAGCCCCATGAGGTGGGCAATAGAATCTGATTGGTCTCCTGTAGGACTCGAAGATCCTGGGGTAACAGTGGCACACCAGTGTACGGTGTACAAGGGACATGCAAGTAGGATCAGTTTGGGGGAGCGGGGCTGCCAATCATAGCTTGAGGCAGTGGCTTGGGGACCCATCAGCTTGGAGGAACAAAGAAAAATTTTAGGGCACATTCATCACCTTCTGTGCAGGAGCACGGCGGACAGGTTTACTAAGCGGCAGGCCAAGACGAGTATCTGGGCTGGGCTGCGCTGGACTCTGGGAGCGGGAGTCAGGTTCAGTGCTTCCCCTCCCCGCACAATAGCAGGCTTCTTTCCCAGACCTTGAAACTTCACTCTTCCCTCTGGGCTGGCTTTGGATTCTGGGGCCTTCAGTTGAGTGACAGAGCCCCAGGAAGAGATAGCCCTGGCTGGAGGAATTCAGCTACTCCTAATTGAAATGCACAACTTTTGTGCAATCACCCCAGAAAGCTTCTGGAGTTGCTGGCAGCCCTCTCCCCTCTGACCTCCAGGCAAGAAGAGACAAGAATTCATTAACTTCCCCTTCTCCTCACAGAGCAGGGTTTGAACTAATTACCTGTGATCTCTCCTCAGTGGCCTGGGGGCTGGTGGGGTGGAGAGGAGAGAGGGTAGGGAACCAAGGAAACGGAGTGGAATCTGTCTAGATACCCTGTGGAGGTTGTTTTTCTTTCCCTTCCTCCACCTGGCATCATCACACCTCTCACCTCCAACCCCTCTTCATCCTGGAGCTTGTCCCTGCTGCCACCAGTCAGTTACCTAAAGGAGCCATTTCCCTCCATCCAGCAGCCAGTGGATCCTGTTCAGGGACCCGCTGATAAAGGCAGGGCCATGCAGACTGCCCTGGCTGCTCCCTCACTGTCCTCAGCAAATTGCATTAGGATGGGGGCAAATTGGCTTGCAAAGCAGTTAAATGGAAATGACATTTGGAGCGATGTGCTGGGGAGTAGCCGCCGAGGAGCAGCGGGATCTGAAGTGGCAAAGTACCTGAAGGTCTCTTCTGCCCAGGGACCAAGAGTCTGGCAAAGGAATCCCATCTGGCCCTTCTCTCCGACAGGGCATAAGGACCGGGGTCCTTCACAGCCGGGCGCAGGACAGGGGTGCTGGCTAGCTTTTCAGCCCGAGTCTAAATGAGGAGTACAGTGGTGTCACATGTCCATCACCCAAAACCGTGTCATTTCAAGGTTGGGGGCCTCCCTTTCAGAGCTGGCCTGAATACCTACCCCTGTCTCCAGAGTGCCAGGGAACATTTCACCCTCCAACTCTCTTGACCATCAAAAGCTGCAGATGTGATGAATGTAAAAGTTCACCATCTGTTTTACTGGAGTCTGTGCTTCAAATGAGGTTAAAAAGAAAACCCTCAAAGAACAGCTTCTTCTCTGCTAGCTGCCTTTCCCATTTACAAATACTTCTGATTATTCAGCTAATCTTTATTTCATGGGCATGTTACAAGAAAACACAGCAGCGGGAGGGGAAACCAGTGACATGGTTAAATGTACAAGGCAGCAGCTGGCAGCAGCTTAAAGTCACCAGTTTAGGTGCTATGAAATATTTGTGGTGCTGGAGTTGTCACTGTTTGGGGGTTCCATGGTTTCTATCCTACCTCATTTTCTATGACTGCCTCCCCAGGATATAGGGTTTGGTGTGGGGGAGGCAATTCTTATCTCCAGCAAAACCCCCCCACCAGCTGTCTCCCTGCGTTGCCACACAGCTGTCCCTGCACACACAGACTGGGGCACAGTATACTTCCGTCCATCATGGCAAACAGAGAGGCAAGGAGCACCAAGCCAAGCCCCCACCCCCACCCCCATTCTGACCATAAAGAGGCTGGAGCATTGTGTTACAGTCTGTTAACTAGAAATAATTCAGGACCATTCACAGGGAAGCTGGGAGAAACAGGCTTTGAGGTGCTGGAGTTTTACAGCTCCTGGGCATGCCTTCCTCACGGCACCCCAGCATCACCCACCACCCCACCCAGGGGCAGTCTGTTATCAATTCATTAGATGTGAATATTCTATCTCTGCTCTTCACATATGCTCAGTTCAAACAATGATGAATGGAACCGATTCCCTTAACAGTTTTTTCACTTAGTTACAAAGATTTCATGCCTGATTAGAGTAAATGAGGGGTGGGTGTGCATCTCTTTCTTTCTTGGTCATTTCTAAAGGTGAGCCCTGTGGAGACCCAGAGAAAGGCAGTTCTTCCCAGGGTCAAACAGCTGGTCCCAAGGCTGGGCCCGGGGAGGGATAGTTGGTAAGAAAGGGACACCCCCTTTCTCCTCAGCTGAGCCCTCAGGCTCTCTAGGGCCCCAGTCCCTGGCATTTGGGCATATGGAACCTCTTTATCTAGCTCCACACTTCTCCATCTGGAATTCGAGGGCAGAAATAGAGGCGAGAAAGTTCTTTGTTGGGGAGCAGGGTCCCTATCGGGCAAGAGTGTAAGGGGGGAGGAGGCAGCGAGGGGGAAAGCGGAAAGAAAAGGCTTAGGCTTGAGAGTTGCAAAGTTCCCTGCTCCTGCAGTTGGTTAACCATTAACCCCCTGCCCTGCCCCGGCCATATCTCCCACTTGGGTGAAAGGATATCTCTGGGAAACCCAGAGGACCAGCAGGTGTTCCCCCCTGGCCCCTCTCACCCTGGCAGAACGTGTGCTCTGTCTCCCCTGTCCCCTACAGCCCCAGGCTCAGTCCCTGGCCCTCACTCACCCCATTCTCTCCTTCCCCGGCACCAGCACAGTTCCCACCCGCTGCCAGCTGTCCCTTCACCTGGCAGTGTCGGTTGTTTGCATGGCAGGTTGTTTGCATGGCAGGATGCGGTGTCAGAGACTGGGGAGCAGGCAGGGTGGCCAGGAGGCTCGACCGAGTGGAGTCAGCTGGTTTCACACAGGACTCCAAGGCAGGTGCTCGGATTATAGACAGCTTCAAAAACATGTATAAACCCAACAGGCCCAACTTTGCTTGGTGGTGGCAGGGAGGGAGTTTGGCTGAAGTTGTATTCTCCTCCAGCTTGATTCTCCTAGTGATTCTCACTGTGGGTCTGCCTTGTGGGTCCCCATTTTGGCCCTCTGGGGTTAGGCCATTTCATCCAAGGCCTTACCAAAGCCTTTCTAGCTGGTCAGAGCCAGCGTCCTGAAGTTCAGAGAAGGCCAACGCGTGCACTGGAGATGCAGATCGAGATACAGGAGCGAAGGCACACCTGGAAAGACAGAAGAGGAGCCGTGGGCACTGTCGCAGATAAACACAGAGAGGCAGGGAGACAGAAAGGGAAGATGAAGGCAGAGAGACTAACAGCGTGGGTGAGGCTGGAGAGAGCTGAGAGCAACCCGGGAAGAAAGCAGGAAGAGCCAACCAGCAGGTACAAGGGGTCTCAGTCTTCCCTGGCACAGGGAGACTCGGCCGAGCTGGGAAGCCGAAGTAGCAGGTTTTCTCCACTAGAGGGGACTCTTGAAAACCAGGCTTGGCTCTAAACAGTGGCTTTTGTGCTTTTCTTTTTAGAACGAAAAAAAAAAAATAGATGAGATATATTAGAAACTCCCAGCTGTCACTACGCGGAGACCACAAGTGGTAGGGTCCTATCGCCAGTGGGACTCCGGGCCCCTGTCTGGTTGCGGCGCTGGAGAGAAAGGCCTGCCGGGACAGGATGCGTCTGGGGTGGGCGGTGGGAGGGGGACACATTCTCAAGTTAGCAGGCAGTCCAGTCTGCCGGCCAGCCGCCAAGAGCCTCTTGCGTTTCTTTATCAGGGAGAGAAGTTTTTGGCCCATCCCCAAGGCACCTTCCCATGCCTTCCCTTCTTCCAACTCCCTGGATGTGGATTTTCCAAACATTCTCAGGTGGTGGCAAAACTGCTCCCAAGGAGACTTTTTTAAAAAGACCTTTCAGGAGCTGAACGCATGTCAACGTTGTATCACTGATTTAATCTTTGTCTTTTTAGTCTCTGCGGGAGCCTTTCTCTGAATTATAATTCCCCCTTTCATTCCAGCGGAGGACAATATTGAGAGAGAGCGGAGTCCAGAGGCTTTTCTCATCTAAGGAGATAATAACTGTCTAACAGGGGTATGGAAAAATGGTGAAGTTTTGGGACGGGCAGGAGGCCAGAGAGTAGCAGGGTCTCTTCAGATCTGATACCGTCCACTGATATTTCATCTTGGCTTGCCTTTGGCTCAAATTTACCTGGGGGTCAAGGGTTGGGGGAAAGGGGGGACATAGAAAAGAAAGAAGAAAAATAAGATAAATGTATCATGTTATAAAAGTTTAATTCTGCTTTTCCTTGGCTAAAATTGCTTTCAAGGTGAGAGATAAAAGGCAGTGAGTTGCCGTTGGAAAGTCGAACTTGTCTTTCAGAAGGAAGAGGAGGAATCCTAGGGCTCCCAGTGAATAGCTGGTGAATGATCCTCTCTCTTCTCGGTGACCCCCCTGCCCCAGACAAACACACCTTCTCTCCAGGCTCTGAGTGCCCCTGGCACTTCCTAGCCCTCTCCCCCGTCCCAGGGCCTCCCTGTAGTCTGAGCTCCTGGTTTGGCAGGGAGCAAACAGAAGACAGAGGGAGCAGGGCGAGCTCCTGAACATCCCCCTCCAACTTCACCTTTCTACTTGGAATTCTACACTGCGGTTCTTGCCCCTTGCACTGAACCAAGTAGGAAGACACTGAAAGCAGGAATTGGAATTCTTTTAAGTTTAAATAAATAGGGATCGATCACCTATACAGTGCCAAGACTATAGTAGCTCCCTCTTAGCAGAAAGATGAAAAAGTAATAGATCCTTCCTTCAAGGACTTTATGGTGTGCTAGGGAGGCGGGGAAGAGGGTTGCCTAAGCCAAGTACCCCCAAGTATCTTTAGTAGAAGGCAGAATGGAGTTAGCTGTATACCGGGGGTTCAGAGGCCGTGAGGGCAGGGAGTTCTTCCAAGCATGTACTCGAAGGCAGTGGGAGGTGGAGATTTCCAGGAGAGATGCTGGAGCCCTTCGTTTCCTATGAAGAATGACTGTCTAATTCTCTCCCCTCCTCTGGCCTCTCAGAACCACCCCTACCTAACCATTTTTCCCCCTCAATCTCCTCTGTAGATTTTAAGCTAAACATGAGCGTTATTTTCTAGCAGTCAATATCCTAGAGCGAGGTCTCTGGGGGGCACGTTCCTGAGGGGTTTTCATGTTGCAGTCTATGTAAATTTCATCCCTCTCTGGTGCTTCCAAAGCTGGCAGTGTAGACGCCAGTGGGGTTCATCAGGATATGTTCACATTTAAGTGTCCAGAATCCTGCAGTTACTCGCCCGTTCTTATCTGAATGAAATCGTTCAATGGATGGGACCTGAGAGAAAATTCAGATTTTTTCTCTACACCTTGGTTGAGCCAGGGGCTGCCTCTCCCGTCTGTTTGCTACCTGGAGAAGGATCCACTCTCTTTTAAGGTCCAGGAAGAAGGCAGAGGAGGACTCATGGAGGGAAGTTACAAGGAGGCAGATTTCAACTCAATTTAAAACATTCTCTGAGCCTATGAAGGAAAGTAGTGGTCTCCCTGCGCCTTGGTCCAGGCTGGGGGAGCCCGTCAGAGGTGCTCCAGCGGGGTAGGACCCCGCACTGCATGCACAGAGCTGGGGGGCAGGCTGGGGCTTCCAGAGGCCTGCGAAACCGCTGAAATCCTATGCTTTCCTAAGAATCATGTGGGTATGTATATTTATATATTTCCGAAGAGGAGTCTGTGATTCCCCTCGCCCCACTGTGGAGAAACACTAGACTCCTGTCCCTAGGGCCTTTCCTGTCCTTAGTTTCTGCCTCTGCTCTGGGCTGGAACCCCGGTGCCTCCCACGAGTCCCAAAGTGGTGGACGACACACTCTCAGAGTGAACAGGAGCACTCCAGGGACAGCTCAGAGTGTCAGGGGTGCCCACGGATTGCGACTGCTCTGTGACTAGGACAGGTCTTCCAACGTCTCTGAGCAGGGCCCAGGGGGGCGCAGGCGGCCAGACAGAGCGCTCCACCCTTCAAGGGAGGAGAGGGTGGAGGTTCAGGAGGAGAGGAAGGGGTGTGTAGAAAAGCTCTGCCTGCCAGGTAAAGGCAGGGGGACCAACGGGCAGACAGACGTGGCGAGAGGGGATGTTGCCTCTTTGAAGTGGTTTCCTGCTTCAGAAAAGCGAAAGGCCTCGGCCGGGCTGGGTAAATATTACGTTGGCCTCTGACCTCCCACCTCCCCTGACTGCTCCCTCGGCTTCCCATTTTTTTTCTCCCGAGGAACAAAGATACCTGAGGGAGAAGAGGCTATTTTCCAAACTTCACAGAGGACAGGGCTCTTAGCGAAAGCCCAGCCCAAAGCCCGACAGGAAGACCCAGGCTCCCTCCCTGTCCACAGACAGGAGACCCCCACCCCACCCCACCTCACCCCTGCCCCACATAGCTCTGCCAGGTCTCTGTTGCAGTGGTGGGCAGTGTCGTTTGCCAGGAGGAGGGCTGGGCTGTCTCAGGATTTCACAGTTCCCCGACGATACTGACACCCCCACCCTCACCCCATCTGCCTGTGCCTTTCTGACAAGTCCCTACACTTTCTGTGGAATCAAAAGCCCCACACCACCATGTTTTCTGCAAGGCAAACACCACCACCCCCAGGTTTATTTTTTCAGAAATGAACCAAAATTCTAGTCTACCACCCGAATCAAGTGACCCCTCGGGGCATCAAGCCCTTCAATTTTAGGGGCCCAAGGACTTACAGAGAATGATGGGAACTGCATGTGGAGCTGGAAGCCACAGCCAGCACCCTCCTGCGGCAGGTCTGGCCCCTGCTAAGATGGTTGAGAACAGATGGTCAGGAAGAGCCTGGTGTCAAAGAATAGGGTCCTAACACACAGGAACAAAGGGCCTCCCTTCGCACTTGGAGCCCTTCCAGCTTCCTAAAGATTTCTCACCTGTTGACCATTGCTTGCTCTCCATTTGTTCCCTGGTCCCAGGAGGGAGACAAGAAGGAGTCACAAGATACTCTGGCAGAATTCGCTCCTGCCTCTTCCTCAGGACCTCAGTTTCTCCATCTGTACAACGGGAATGAATGTTTTTCATGACTTCTCAAGAGCCCTGGAGCCAGGCACAGGAAGATGGTATTAGGGGAGTTGGAAAATGACAAGTGCTGTAAACATGGAAAACCATCCTAGAGCAGGAATATAAAGGCAAGCTAGGGATATATTTCTCCCCCACCCCCATCTCTCTTTCTCTCTAAATTTGTTTGGAATTTTCTGAGAAAAATAAGATTACGCTTAAAGAAAATTTGCGTGCTAAAGTATAAAGGGCTAAAGACTCATTGGAGACTAGAAACTGAGAGGAAGGATAATGGTGGCCCTGGCAGTGAGGCCACATGCAGGGCTTGTGGTAAGCATTTAGCCAGTGGGATTGGAAGTTGAATTCTGAATTTACTTCCCTTGGGTTTTTGGTGCCTCCAGCTATGAGCAGAAATGAATGACACCGTCATAGAACTGGTCATGGAGTTGGCATTGCCCTAGGAGCCAACCTCCCATGGCAGGGGAAGGGGCAGATGCCATAGGTCTCTGGCTGTCTGGCTGCAAGAGGGCTTGCATCTCCCCTGCAGAGAGAGCTCCGAGGAGCAGGGGCGTGCATGGATGGTGCAGATGCAGCATGAAGAGCATCGGCAGCAGCAGTGGCCAGGAGCCCACGCTGGACGCTGGGTCTTAAGGGTCAGATCCTTGGCTGGCACTGATCCTTGGTGAAAACACAGCAGGAGGTCTGGCGAGAAGCATCAACTGTCTCCTAGTAGACCAAGAAGCTCCCTGATGACCCTTTCAGCTGGAGCATGAGGTGCCTTGTCCCTTGTGGGAAGTGCAGCATGTGGAAAGGCGCCTGTCAGAGAAGAGAGCCCCGAGCAGTGACGGCACTTTCCAGCAGTCCACTGTAGAACACGGGGGTGGCAAGATGCCTTGATTTTCTTTTCTAGGTATTATTTTTAAGAAGTTTGAATTACAAAAGAAATAGATATTCTATGTAGAATGCTAGA
This sequence comes from Indri indri, assembly GCA_004363605.1. NCBI lineage: Eukaryota > Metazoa > Chordata > Mammalia > Primates > Indriidae > Indri > Indri indri. The sequence goes on along the minus strand of RJWJ010017707.1, from coordinate 6,734 downwards.
AATGTTTCTGAGTATTCGATAGGCTCTTTTAACCGAGGCCACATAATGGATGTGAAACCCAAGCCCAAACTGGGCAACCGGATTACCCTCAGCCACACAGCAAGTCTCCATTCACTGCTCTCTGGTCTTGTGAGGACTGTTGTTTGCCCACCCTCACCCAGCACGCTCTCTTGATCTGCCCACTTAGCCACCTTCTCTTTCCAGTCTCCTGTCCCCCAAACCCCATGCCCAGCAACCTCCCCCGTCTCTCTGCCCTGAGTTTGAGCAGACGCGCGTCTCACGATGAAACAGTATTCCCCCGAGAACTGACCTCTCCTCTTCTCTGCCCATCTGCTGGCCCTTAGCACACACCACGGCCCCTCTGTGGCACTGGGCGGTGTGGTGTATGAAGCCCCCCCGCCCTTAAGTAGCTCCAGCCAGCTTTCCTCCATCCACAGCAAGCCTTGCTATTTGCACAGTCAATGGTTCTGGCAAGGCCAAGCCACCCCTCCCTCCCCGAGAGCCACCGTGGGCACTGTTTGTGTTTCGGTCTCTATAGACTCAGCATTCACAACTTGAAGAGGCTGAGACAATGACCCGAGCAGCTGCCTGCAGACTGTGCTGGCTGGGAGGCGCAGAGAACTCCCGACTCTCACGAGGCTGCGGGCAGCGAGAGGCCCAGAGGGTCGGGCCAACCAGGGCTTGCACACCATGCACCTGTGAGCTTTCCCAGGCAGCCGTGGCTGACCCAGAGGAAAGAGGGGGAACTGGGATCCAGAGGACCTGGTCCAGGCCACCTGATTGGCATCCGCTGCATATCCCCAAGCAAAGCTTCCTTGGCCAAACTTTGCACCAGCTTTGTAGTCCCTGGGGGCCTGGAGGAAAAAGTAGGGCCCTGGCTCATGAGGAAGCAGCCATTTCTGCACTGTGGACAGGAAGGGGCAGCATTTGTCCAGGTAAAGAAAAACAGGAAGCTTCACCAGGTAGAAGAAAGGTACATTTTGCAGGGAGTTTTAAAGTCGGCGCCACATAATTCCATTTGATTGAGCAAGTGCTTGTAGAATATCTATATGCTGAGGACGGCAGGAGGGAGACAAGTCATTGTCCAGGCCCTTGAGGAGGTTACAATGCGGCAAAGGAGAAAGGGCGTGCACACAAATCATAGTCATACAAGTGAGATATAAGTATTGTAAGGGGGAGAGAAGAGAGTGAGGTTAACCAGTCATCCATTCCTGGAAGGGGCCGTCTAGGGAGGGAATGAGCTCTACATCATTTGGGGAATTCAAGCAGAAGTTGGAAGATGGCCAGGTCTCAAGAAGGGGTTCCTGTGTGGGGCAGAAAGGCATCATGGGTGATGGCTGACATCCCCACCCACCCCAAGTCCTCTAGCTTGAGTCTCCCTCTTTGCTGCTCCGTAAATGCAGGGGGGGATTCAGCGGAGGAAAAGGCTCTGTTGAAAAGTGAAGTTGAGTGTCAGGCGGGTAAAAATGACCTGCAGCTCCTGGCCTTAATTCTAAAGTAAGTAAAGTTGGTTCTCACACCTCCAGCCCCACAGCTCTCTCCTCAAGCAGGGTGCCAGGAAGGCTAGGCTGGGATTAGCCCTAGTGTCCCCTGGAGCCAGAATTCTCCTAATCATGTTAAAATTAGCACTCCCTCTACAAGCAGGGGCAGACCCCTCCGAACCGAGATTTGGTCAATTCTCTGCTTGCACGGCTCTGACTTCTAATCATTGTCATAAACAGGATGGAAGCAGCTGCTCACTCCAGTCTATTATCAGCTTGGTTGGAGACAGAGAAATTTAAATGACAGTAAGATGCTTAGCAAAGAAACGAAAGTCAGTGTTAAAAATAAAGAAAACAAGACAGCTTGTTTCATCGAAATAGAAGGGTTATTAAACAGCCCTGAATTAATCAGTGATCTGCCACGATTGGGGACTGGAGAGTAGCGGGGCCAGGGCTGAGAGCTGGGAGGAGGTGGGGGCAGGACAGGAGTCTGAGACAGGTAGGAGCCGCCTGTGCTCTGGGACCCGCTGGGTTGCAGTGACTGTGGAGCCATGTGCTCTTCAGAGGGGAGCTGGCGCCCGGCTTTCTGCAGGTGGGGAGAGGGGAGACTTTGGCACAATCCCTACAGATTAGTGCTCCTGGACCATTTCCATCTCCCACCACCTGTGCAAGCCCCAGGGGCGGTGTCCAGGCCTCAGCCCCTCCCCAGCCCTCCTTCCCACCAGCCAGAATTTGGCAAGAGCCAAATGGCATTCAGTGGATGGCCAGAAGCCCCCAGCCCCAGGCCCCCAGCTTTCACAGGGGGTCCCCGAGAGTTCAACTCTGAGTTCTTAGACTCCACCCCCATTCCCAAGGAGTGGTCACAGGATATCCCCAGACCGGAGTCTTGCCTGCCTGGAGGCAGAGACTGACCTCTGGAGTAGGTGATCTCTCCTTGGCCGGTATGCAGCGCCGGGCAGCTGGGAAGCAAGGGAACATGGTTAACTCTGGGACCCCCACGTCCAAGTCCCACTTCCACATCTGGTGCCGTAGCCAAAATATTTAACCTCAAACAGACCTAAGTCCTCTCACCTGTGAAACGGCGATGCTGATGGTGCCCCCAACCTCACGGGCTTGTGTGAGGGGTACGTTGATGGGATGATGTATGTGAGATTCTTAGGGAACTATAAAATCGCTGCACAAATGCTAGTTCATGTGACAGTGGGGTCCCTCGGGGACTCAGAAGCAAACATCAGAAGAAAGGTTTTCCAGAGGGGACGGAGAGCGTCTGGGAGGAAAGCAGACTCACTCACACCTTGGCAGGGGCGTGGAGGGGCGGGCGGGAGGGCGGCCGTGCACATCTGCGTGCGCACGTGCATCCATCCGGGTGTGCAGCGGGTCGGATCTTGAGTCAATCACTCCAGGAGCATTTTCTTTGCTCTCTGACCTCCACATTCTTTCTCCTCACCCCTCCCTCCCTCTTCCCTCCCGGGGGGCCCTCCTGGCTGTTTACCCTTTTCCAGGCTCCTCTCTCACACCCCATTCATCATCTAGAGCCAGAGTCTCACTCAGGGAGCTCTTTTCATCTCCCGGCCCAGGTCCTCCCACCGGGGCCTGCCATTCCCCTGCCTCCCTTCAGCCCTTTCTTCTCCCTGTCTCGGCTGCTCCAGTAATTGTGCCCTTCACCTTCCCACGCTGGGGGCTGGGGGATCCTGGGTGCCCGGAGCTCAGAGGGCCTCAGGGGCCTCAAAAGTCTGTCTCCCCTGCTCCCTTAGCAAGGGATGATACCCCCCAGGTGTGTTAGGGTCCTCCAGGCCGAGTGCCTGTGCATCTTGGCACAGACCAGGCCCTTCGGTGGTCGGACCTCTGCCCAGAATCCCGACCGCCCCTCAGTTTTCCCACGCGCCTGTCATCCACCGCAGAGCACTTCCTTTGCTGGATGTGCACGAGTGTGCACACGCCTGTTACTTAAGAGAGGCTGCCTGACAGCTCGGGATCTTTTCTGCAAGAGCTGGAAATCTCAGATAAAGAGAGAAAAATAATAGAAACTGCAGGTGGGAGGGACAGGGTAGGGACCCAGCCTGCTTAAGAAGCTTCCTCGTGAAAAGGAGTTGGAGCTTCTTATGGGGAGGCTGGCTGTTGGTTGGGAAAAGCACTGGAGAGAAAGAGAGGCAGGGAAGACAAGGACGGAAGAAGAACCTCCTCCTGTACACCAAGGCAGACCCCACGTGGGAAGAGCCCAAAGAATGTGGAGCTCCAGCCTGAGGGAGCTGTTATCTCAGCATCTCCCCCTCCTCCTCCTCCTCCTCTGGACCAGCCTTCCTCTTTCCTCCTTTCCTCCCTCCTGTCCTGCCGCAAATGCCCGGACAACTCAGCAAGAGCGGCACAAGTGGTCCCAATCACCCCAGGGCTGTGAGAGGAGGTGACCTGGACACGTGGGGCCCCTGGGAGAACTGGGGGCAATGGCTACTTGTGACTTCAGGCCCACGTGGGGGAGAAGGTGGGACGAGGAGCACCCCGTTCCTGCCCGAAGGCTGGGTCTCGGGAGATGGATGCCGAGCCACCGCATTCTGCTGCACGACGACCACCCCTCACCTGCGCTGAAACAGAGCCCTTGGTATTTGTCACCACCGTCCAGGGTGGCCGCTGCTGCCAAAGAGACGATGCCCTTGTACGGCGTTTCTTCCAAAACAGAAACAAGAGTAACTGGTGTTTACTCAGCGCGGTAGAGTTGACAAAACAATTTCACATCCATTATCTCATGGATTCTCAGACCACAACCTTGCGAGGTGTCATTTTACAGTGGAGGAAGCTAAGGCTCCAAGAGGTTAAATACCATGTTCAAGATCACCCAACCAGTAAGTGGTAGAAGAGAGATTGCGCCCAGGTCTGTTTCCAAAGACCATGGTCTTTTCTCTGCACGTGCTGCCTGGCAGCATTCACCAGAGTGAGCTCGGCCTCCTTACAGAAGACCCTCTCCCGAAACCTTCCGAGGGGACTCTCCCCCACCCCGCTCTGCTCTCGATCACTTTATGTTGTCAATTTGTCATTTTTTAAAATTATTATATGCTTCTTACCCGATCTGTGGTATTTTATGGTTTGCGGCTATGGAGCTCTCTTGCCAACACTCTTCCTTCACACGTCTGGATTGCACGTTCTTCAAAGACAGAGCCACACCCTCCCGTTCTTCCCATCTTTTCCGCACGTCATCCACCTAGCCAAGGACATTTGCCCTTCGCCCAGTTGGTTCAAGACAGCATCCTTCCCAAATGGCTCACTTCCTTCTTCACTACCTGCAAAGGCTACGAGAACTCTCTGAGCCGAGTGTCTCAGTTCAAACTATTTCTTAGGGCAGAATAGCAGGGACAGTGCCAGGTGAGAAAAAGCAAATGAGCACCCTGTACCCCCCTCTGCTTCTCTCCACAGTTCAGAGCCAGCAGAATACTGAGTGAAAGTCATCGTGTTAGCCCTGCACGGGACGCCAAGAAACATGAGATATCACTCCTGCCCTCAGAGAGCCTCTAATTCAACGGGGAGAGAGGACATAGTCACATAAAAAAAGAGAGCCAACGCTGTAATGCCGTGTGTCTGGAATCCATGTGTGCCCAAAACAGCAGTTTTTAAGTGAGTTTGGAGAAGAGAATGGTGATTGGAGGCAGAGAGGTCCTAGAGGCTTTGAGAGGCTTCGAAGGATGGGCTGGTGTGGACGGGCAAAGAAGAAAGTGGAGACAGGAATTCCAGAGGGAGGGTGAAACTGACCAAGGGGTTTGAGGGACTCAACCAACCAACTCAACTTGGCAGTAGAGTCATCTGGGAAAGGCGAGCAGTGAGGCTGAAGAAAGAGCCAGCTTGGGAAGGACATGAACTTGGGCGCTTAGCAGTCCTAGGTCAATCTGGGCACCAGCAAGAAGCTCCAGAAGGTGTTTGCACAGGTGAACATCACACTCTGGCCATGCGCCTGGCAGAGCTGGACAAGGGTCTGAGGCCAAGACATGAGGCAGCACAAAGCACACCTCGCAGGATGTCCATGGCTGGGTCTTAGCTGCCAGTGGCTTTTAGCAGGGTCCGTCTCGGAGAGAGGCCTGGATGGTGACAATGTGCCTGTCCCACAAGCATCACTTTCAGAGAGGCAGCACCCAGCTTCCTGGTGAAAAGGCCCACCCTTTTGAACTTTAGGGAGCTCTAGCTTCTGGAGATGGACGGTGTTGAAAAACGCACCTCCACCCGGCACTAACGGCCCCTGACATGGGGATGAAGCCTCAGGGATCGGGAGTGCTCCCTGTCCCTGTCCCTGTCCCTAGAATGCTGTAGTGGCCGTCTTGGTGAGGCCACTGGAGTCAGAAGGGAAGGAAGGTCTGCAAAAGAAAGCAAGAAATGCTCTCACCTGGGGTCTTCTGGGAGCCGTTAAAATTTTACTTCAAGAGGCAAAAGACAGCTTCAGGGGAGAGTAAGTGTGGGTTTTAGGGTCAGCCTGCGGACTGAGAGTTGAGATGAATGCTTTGTTTTGGTTTTTCCTCACCCCCTCCTTCCTTTTTCCTGCCACTGGTGCGAACCGGAGCAGTGTCATTATGCTTTGAAAACATTATGTTTAATGGCAGGGTAATACACCATTATGTGGAATAACCATAATTTATTTAACTGTTTAGTTGGGCCCTTTTTAACCCTGCTTTTCTGTCCCATTTCAACCTCAAAGAGCCCCTGGCTCTTTCTTCTGGAGTGAGGACGGGATGAGAAGGCAGAAGAGAAAGTCCCAGGCTTCTTGGAAAGGTCATTTGGATTTCTTTGGAAAGGTGGCTACCAGCTAGCAAACCTCTTGCCGCAAAATACTCAGGGATCGTACCTGGTACCTGAAAACCACGACCCCTGGCAGTAACCTCCCCCCGACCTTGCTGCCCCGTTACCAAAAGAAAGGACCAGCTCAGGCTAGATGGCAACCAGACTGTGGAGCTGCAAGTTTGGACCTTTAAAATAAAGCACTTGCCAAGTCTCACTTTAACGTTCTAGTGAGTTCTCCCAGACCGGTGATAAGAAGATTTGATTGAAAGATAAATTTGAAAAACCCAGGCAATGAGGAATAATGGGGAAAGCATGGGTCTCAGAAATCTCTGCTTCCTAGCTGAACGATGCTAGTCCGGTTAGCCAGGCCTCCTGAGATTGTTTCATCATCTGTAGAATGGGGGTAATTCATGCCCACCTTGCAAAATAATCTCACAATTTTCAACAGCATATACAGAGCATCCAGCAGTGTGCCACAGAGCAGGTGGTTAATAAAGA
>RJWJ010017706.1:0-32644 GCA_004363605.1 Indri indri | reverse complement strand
GTTATTGCATAATATTCATTTTGCATATATGTGAATGAAGTTATAGAATAAATTCTTAGAAGTAAGATTGATGAGTAAAAGTGTATACCTTTAAGTATAATGTTAAAAGAATATGAATTCAACACTGAGCCCAATAAAAATACCAGCAAGCTTCTTTTTTCTCTTTCCTTCCTTCCTTTCTTTTCTTTTTTCTTTTCTCTCTTCTTTTTGCTTCTTTCCTTTTTTCTTTTCTTTTCTTTCTTTCTTTCTTCTCTTTTGTTTTCTCTTTTCTCTTTCATTCTCTTTCTTTCTTCCTTTTCTTTTTTTTTTTTTTTTTTGTGGTAGTGGCTAAACAATCTGATCCTACATTTCACATAGGCAAATGAAGAACCTTGAACAGCCTGAGAACAAAGAGCAATGAGGATGTGCCATCCTACCAGATATTATAACACACTGCAATACGTAAGTAGTAAAAGTAGTCTGGTACTGGCACACAGAGATAAAAATGTCAGTGGGACAAAGTAGAAATTCTGGAAGTAGATGCAAATTCATACAAAGATTTTGTGTATGACACAATTTAGTATTTCAAATCAGTTAGGAATGATGGACTATTCCATAAAGTCTAATGGGACAACTAAGTAGCCATCAGGAAAGAAAATAATATTGCATCTATCAGACATTGTTACAGAAGGACTGATAGCACACTCACATTCAATAATATGAGAAATTTAATAAAGGGATTATTTACAAAAGTTTGGATGTAGTGTTGATAAATCTCACTGAGCTAGTGTTAGCAGGACCCTCTTACCATATGTATGGGGAGAGAGTGGTTAACACTGAGAGACAGAGAAAGCTGCGTGGAAAGGGACGTCTGACAAGAGCTGTGACCTTAGGTTGAGAAACACCAGGCAGGCCAGCCACAAAGACCCCACAGCAAGAGAGCTCTCCTCTCCCCTGATCTGTTTCCTGCCACTGATCTCTATTGGCCAATTTCAATTGGCCTATCCAAGTGGAAACCAGGAAGCAAGTGATATTCCCATAAGTCTGCTTCCTAGATTTGAGAAGGGGGTTAAAGGAATGATGTTAGATATAGGACAAGTGGAAGAAAGCACTGATTAAGACTTTACAATCTACATAAAAATAAATTCCAAATGGATCAATACATCAAAATATGGGATGATTCCTTTAATGACTTAGTTTGTGTAAAATGTTTCTAACTATGACTGAAAATCTAGAAGTCATTTAAAGTTGGAAATTTTGACTGCATTGAAAATAAAACATGTCTGTATGGCAAAATCACAGTAACCAGAGCAAAGAGACGATGACAACTTGGTGGAGGAGAGACTTCATCTAATGTCACAGACAAAGTGCTAAAGTGCACCAGGAAATCAATCTTAAAATATCAATAGAAAAGACTGACAAAGGAAGTGAACATATAATTCATAAAAAAAAGTATAATTTAGTCTTAAACATAGGAAAATATATTCAACTTTACTCCCAGTAACATTGATGCAAATTAAATCTCCTTGGAAATATCATTTTTCATTTAACAGATTGGCAAATACTAAAATTTGGGTAACACAATCTATTGATGCATTGCTGGTAGGAGTGTATATGTGTAAAACTCCAGTGGATGAAAATCTGGCAGTATCTATGAAAATTGAAAATGATACATACTTTTTTCCCTAATTTATCCATTTTTCTTTAAACCCTTTCATTGAGGCCAAAAATTACGATCAAACATCAACCAACTAAAAAATTCTGACCCTCAAAGGAATGCTGTATCAATTTCTTTCTCAGCCACCAAAGACAAAAAGCAAAAACAAATTTTCTATCCCCCTATCATTGGGATGTTATTAATTCTAAGTATATAACTCTGGTAAAGCACAATAATGACATAATGATGAACAAAGTTGGTTCTGAAACTTTTTTCTGTATTTATTTCTTCCTATGTGCTTTGAGTATATACATTCCTATTGACTACTATTGACTCCTGAGATGTGTCTTACATTTTTAGTCAAAATATTTTGAAATTCTTAGATAAGATTATAAAATTCTTTATTTCTTCATAAATTAGGAGAACTTTGTCTATTATATCAAGAAATATTAATTAAATATCAACCTTGTGACAGGCTTTGTGCCAAATTATGGAGTTACAAATACGAGTAAGAAATGGCCCCACAATGACCATTTAGACTTAAGCGGGGTGATGGTAAATATTCTGTTTACCCGAAGCTACAAAATAAACGTACTGCAAAACTTACTGGCTCAAAACAATGATATTTACTTGACTCACAAATTTGCAAACTTGGCAGAATTTGCTAAGGTCTGGTTCCACTTGACATCAGCTGGGGTGGCTCAAAGATTGGAAGCTGAAACATCTGAAGACTTCATCCTTCAAATCATGGTGGTTAAAGTTCAGCAATATCACTTTGGTGACTTAAAATTTACCATGGTGGGAGTATGGAAATCAGCAAGCCCCAAAAATCAGGGCTATTAATATTTATTTATTGGAGAGCTTATTGTTAAACATTTAAGCACAATGAATAGCTTGAACCAACTACAGATGGTCCCTGACTTAAGATTTTTCAACTTTACAATGGTTCAAAAGTGATACCTTCTGTAGGAACTGTACTCCAAATTTTGAATTTTTATCTTTTTCTGGAATGGGCAGTGGCAGTGAAGCACAGCTTCCAGTCAGCCGTGCAATCATGAGGATGATTAATGGATAATATATAGTGTGTGGTGTTTCCAGTATTTTTTGGATATTGTGTTTTGTGTTTTTGCATCCCATCATGTCTACAAAACACTTATCTGTGTATAGTAGTCAACACTTTATTACAAAATAGGCTTTGTGTTCAATGGTTTTGCCCAACTGTGAGCTAATATTAAATGTTCTGAGCATGTTTAAGGCAGGCTAGACTAAGCTATGATGTTTGGTAAGTTAGGTGCATTAACTACATTTTCAACTTAAAATATCTTTAACTTATAGTAGGTCTATCAGGACATAACTTCACCTTAAATAGAAACCAGCCCGAGCAACATAGCAAGACCCCATCTCTACAAAAAATAGAAAAATTAGCTGGGTGTGATGGTGCACACCTGTAGTCTGAGCTACTTGGAAGGCTGAGGTAGGAGGATGTCTTGCCCCGAGGAGTTTGAGATTGCAGTGAACTACGATGATGCCACTGCACTCCAGTGCAGCTAAAAAAGTTGCAGGTGAAAAACTATGAATGGCAAATGCACTACTGAATTTTTCCAATGTTATTTGGAATAGGGTAAAATCAATTGTATGGGCTTTTCAAAATGCTTTAAAAAACTACCTCTTGTATACATCTTACTGTATGTGTGTATTTGTGTACTATGTAGTAAATAAATACATGAAATATTTATTCATACATATTTATTCAAAGTACATATTATTCTTTTTTTCCCTTTTTCCTATGTGTGCCTAGAAGTTAAACTAATTGCTTTTACTAAACCAATTTCATCTGCCTCGGGATATGTGTAGATTGTCACTTGGCTATAGTTTTTGTTTATAGTATTATAGATTTTCATTTTTTATTTCTCTCTTCATAGGTTTTTATTAAGAAGAAGAAACAAGTTGCATTGGGAGCTTCTAGCCAAGTGCCATTTCAAATGTCATACAAATTGCAAGGCTTTTTGCATCTCTTTTAATGTTAAGGAAAATTTTTGAATAAGGCAAGCATATTGGATTTTAATTTAGGTTCATATTTGACATTAGGGAGTTTAGACTGTGCATTCATAGAATTATTTGGTATAAATCAATTGAATCATTAAAATGAATATTTTTAAGGTAAATAAAATATTAGGCTGTTAAACTCCTTTACATGAAGAATATAAGTGATTGAGTGATCCTACTATGGTGTAATATTGTATTATGGACTGTTAGCAAGCAGCCTAAGCTATAGTATTTAGGTATGGTGATATTTTGCCTGCGTGTAGGGTACAGAGTTGACACATTCATATTTGTCCCTGGACCCTACTAGCTAGTCTTTCAGATAATAACAGACAGCATGTCTTTGAATGAGGCACTCTTCTATGCTTTACATGTATTAGCACATTTAGTCCTCAAAATAACGCCATCAGGAAGGTGCTATTATTCTTGCTTTATAGATAAGAAAGTTCAGACAAAGAAATGAAAATAGGCTTGCCTAAGGTCACACAAATTAAAAATGGCAGAATAAAAAGTAGATCACAGGCAGTCTCTCTCTACAGACACATTCTCAATCCACCTCTGCCTGAGAAAACAGAGTCTAACCCAGAGGACAGCACTTGATGAAACCCATTTTGGATGTCCAAATATGGCTGACTCCTCCATTTATAATGGGAAGAGAAATGTTAAAATTTGTGGATACCATAAATACTACTATTATGGGGGAAGCAAAGACTGAAATGTAAAATACCTCATCTTTCTTGTAAATAATTTTAAGTGTAGCCAGGTTTGCAGTGTTTGAATTTCCTAGAGTTTTTGTTTCTCCTTTTTCATCTTTCCTCTTTGAATATTCTAGAGTACATTCATATATTTGACAAACTCAAGATTTAACTATTCTAAGAGCTAGAGTCACTGTTTTAATTTCCCCCACCTCATACATTTTGAAATCTTAATATAAACATGCGGAAATCTTTTCCCATTCCCTCAAATCTGCAGGGATAAGATTGCTGAAGCTGGCAGAGTGACAAAGGAGAATAACCTTAAAGGCCACAGCAAGTAACTTTTAAATATAAAAATCTATTTCCTTAATCACTTTTTCTCCTCTTTAAAGGTTAGGAAATTGCTTTTGTTGGATTACCTATTTAGTAGTTATAATAAGCTAAGCATATATTGATTTTCTTTCTGAAATGATATATTGTGGATTACTTCCCAGAGTTTGTAACATTTAATTTATATTCATCTATTTTATAAATCTAAACTTAAAAAAAAAAAAGTTAAAATGAAACTAGAATAATGTCACACTTATTATAAGATTGCATATATCTAACACCTCCATTGTCAAATCCTGGGCTGCCCTTTACATATTTACATCTTTTTTTTTTCTTTAGGAGATAACAATTCATGTTACTCAACAACCATTCACTGACAAATACTGGTAAGGCGCTTGGGGCTGAGATGAGAAAATGAGAACACAGGCCCTGCTTCCAAAGACTTCATATTCTCACAGAGGATGAATAAAAGTTAAAGGATAATTATAATACCCAACTGTGGCAAGCAGAATAAAGGCTCCCCAAAGACATCTACATCCTAATATCTGGAACGTGTGAATATATTAAGTTACATGCCAAAGAAAAATTAAAGTTGCAAATGGGATTAAGTTTGCTAATAAACTGACTTTAAAATAGGAAGATTAGCCTGGATTATACAGGTGGGCCCAATGTAATCACAGGGGCCCTTAAAAATGGGGGAAGGAGGTTGTAGACAAGAATCGGTCAGAGGAAGATGAGAGGCATGGAAAGATGTGAAGATGGAAGAACGGGCCTGAATCCAAGGGTTTGGATGACCTCTAGAAGCTGAAAAGGACAAGGAAATGGATTGTCCCTTAAAGCCTTCAGAATCCGACACAGCCCTGATGAGAATTTGATTTTAGCCCATTGAGATCAGGGTTGGACTTCTATCCTACACAACTGTAAGACAATAAATTTGGATTATTCAAGCCACTAAATGCGTGGTGATTTGTTAGAGCAGCAATGAGTAACTAATATATCAGTGAAAAATGCTGAAACAGAGGAACCTCATATAACACTAAAGGAGCCCAGAGAGGGGATCTTTGCCTGGGGCAAAAAAGTGAATACTCCAAGAAAAGAACACAATAAAGATCGGGGTTTTCAAATGTTCCTCTTCCTGGTCTTCAGGATGCCAAAACTATCTTATACAAGTCCTTGTTGGATTGTTACACATTTAAGAACAAGCAGGGAGCTGGAGCCAGAGCCAGAAGACTTAAGAAACCATATTTCCTTCTTTTTGGGGTAATTTCTCAAGCGATAATGGCTTTATGGCAAGATATTAGATCCCAACAATGGAAAATGTTTGCAGTAGTAAAAGAATAAAGCAGATGTTTTTCTTTTCTTTCAGTTAAATATGGGCAACCAGGGTTTGGTTTGACATTTAATTTTCCATTAGGGGTAGTAGTTGACTTTCTGTAATTTTAAAGCATACATTTTATGGGCCTTAGACAAACATTACATTTCACAGTATTGCTAATTCGAAGCATATAGGTACATGTACACATGACACAAACCTAGATCACAGAAGTCCTCAGGAAACTAAAAGCAGGAGAAGCAGCATTGTAGCAGCCTGGCCCATGGCCGTACATACCCACGGTGAGTGAAAGATTACTCATAGATATTACAGAGAAAGTGAAATGCAATCCTGTTTATTACTGTTGGACAACCACAGTAATGAAGTAACATTTTTGTATTTAATCAGTCACATCTATTGAAGATCAACTACGTACTGGCATATTAAGGGTTTTTTAAATAAATATGATGAATAATGGCAAAACAGAGATCTCACTCTCTCACTCTCTCTCTCTCCCAATTTCTCTCTCTTGAAGTTAGAACACTTAAGTAAAAGACACTATTTGAAGAACAGAATAATTCCTGAGGCGTGGCCCTCCAAGCTACTCAAAGAAAATCCCCCAGAATGAGCTACAGGAGAAAATTATAAAAGGGTTCCCAGATGTTAGTCTGTAAAATTCAGGCAGACTATCATCCAGGCGTCTATATATGAAAACTCTAACTTACTTAGCATGAATAAATTGCCTGTTAAATTCCCATCTCTTCCACTAGATGAATAATCTTTGAGAAGAGTGATGTCATGTGCTATTTGGTAGTGGATCTTAAGCATCAAACATACAATACTTGGCATATGATAGACGTTCAATCAATGTTCACTGAATACATAAAGTAATTCACTGTTTTTTAAAATTTTGAAAAATATTTAAAGACATTGAAAATTCTTTTCAGGAAAATAATAGGTGAAAAAATCAGGATTGAGATACTCTATGATCCCAAATATGTTAACACACATACATACCGAAGAGACTAGAAGGAAAAACTCAAAATGTTAGCTGCAATATTTCTGAGTGATGGGTTGGTGAATATTACATATTGTCTCTTTTATACTTTGATTTCCAAAATCTTGAAAATGAGCATAATTATAACCAGAATTTGTCAAGCCATATGGGTTAAAAAGCAATTACCTCACAAGAAACATATGTCGTTTCCTTAGAATCACTTATATTATGAATTTTGGATTTTCCACTCTAAAGTGATTTCCAGCACATTTTCTGCATAGGGAACTGGAGACGGCTTGATTTTTTTTAAAGAACAGCTTTGAGATATTATTGACATACAAAAATTATGTGTGTGTGTGTTTATAATGTATACAACTTGATATTTTGATGTATGTATGTGCCGAGCATAGGATGATAGTTGCCGGGTCTAAGACTAGGGGGAAATGGGGTGATGTTGGTAAGGGGTACAAAGTTTCAATCATGTAAGGTGAATAAATGCTGAAAATGGAGACCTAATGTACAGTATCATGAAAATAGTTATTAGTACTGTGTTATATACCTGAAATTTGCTTAGAGGATAGATCTTAAATTTAATCTTCTCAACATACACACCCACACACACAGGTGGAACTATGTAGAGCTGACAGATATGTTAATTAGCTTGATTGTAGTGATCATTTCACAATGTACACATGTATTGAAACCATTAGATTTTATAGATGGGGTAGGCAACCTATTTTGCATCCAACTTTCTTTCCCCCATCCATAGTTATGAACTGATACTAAAAACACATTTGAATTTCAAAGCTTTGAATCTATTTTTTATACAATTCTGCTATCAGGCAAGAAAACGTCTCCTACACGGTTTGATGTAATTTAAAGAGCAATAGTTCTGAGAAAGCATTCATTCATTCACTTATTCAATCATTGATTTATGGACTTAAAATAATCTACCTTCAGTCCTCAATAGTGATGATTGCATGGCTGAGAAACTATTCCATTCCATCACTGGTTCAGGTTTTCATGTATACTTGGTCCAGGTTTTCAACATTTCTGGCCTAAATAATTCAATTGGTCTCCTGACTGTTCTCCCTGACTCCTGACTCTCTCATTCTAATATATCCTTTATTGTGTTCCCTGAAAATTTTTTTTTAAAGCACAAATCTATTACATGACATGTTATAGGGAAATCATAGTCTCTGTTTTCCAAATCCTGTCCTTGATTCTTGCCAGCTCTGTGTCCTTAAGAGAGTTATTTAAAGCTTACTTCCCTTCTCTGTAAAATGACACTAATTATACCTACCTCATAGCATTAAGTGTCATAAAGTATGAAAAGTTCTGGGCTTATTGCTAAGCACCTATTGGAGTTACCTTTGGTTTCCATAACAAATTACCACAGACTTGGTGTCTTAAAACAATAGAATTTTATTATCTCACAAATCTGGAGGCCAGAAATCCAAACTCTGGGCCCCAATCAAGTTGTCAGATGGACCATGTTCCCTCTGGAGGCTCTAGGAGAGAATGCATTCCTTCCTTCCTCCAGCTTCTGGTGGCTGCTCGCATTCCTTGGCTTGTGCCTGTATCATTCCAATTTCTCCCTGCATGGTCACACAGCCTTTTTTTCTTCTGAAATCTCCCTCTGCCTCTTTCGTATAAGAATGTTTGTGATTGATTGCATTGAACGTCTCTCTCTCTGAATAATCCAAGATAATCTTCCCATCTCGAGATCCTTAATTACATTATCAAATTATTTTCTATATAATAGTCACAGGTTCTAGGGAGTAGGCATGAACATCTAGGGGGGGTGCATTATTCAGTCTATCATAGGACCCTAGCTCATAATAAGTTTCAATAAATGTCAGTTATTATTTACATTATGAGACTTGGCCTACTTTCTTTTCATTAGTTTCCTTGTTAGTAACATAAAAATAAAGATGTAAAGATACCTACTCCACCATCCCAATAATGGTGTAAAAAGATTATAATAATTGATTAGTAAATATATATTTTTTTCATGCCTTAAACATCTTTATTGTGTGTTGTTGAGGGAGTGGAGCAACAAGAACACTCAGAACGCTCATCAAGTCTAAATTAGTACAACCAATTTGAAAAACTGTGTGACAGTATTTGCAAACATCAACCATTCCACTCATAGGCACATACCCAACAGAAATGCATACATATGTTCACCAAAAATACATGTACCAGAATGTTCAGAGGAACACTATTCAAAACAGCCCCATGCAAACATTCCAAATGTCCATCACCAAAAGAATTAATAAAGTGTGGTATTTTCAAACAATGGAATACTCTACAGAGATTAAAATAATCTGCAACCATCTACAGAAATGTAAATGAGTCTTTCAAACATAGCAAAAGAAGCCGGACACACAAAAAATACTATGTGATTCCATATCTAGAATGTATAATCAAATCAAATTAATCAATGCTATTAGAAGTTATGATAGCGGTTATCCTTAGAGTACTGATTGGAAGGAGGAAAGTGGGGGATTTCTGAGGTGCTGGAATGCTCTTTTGATCTGGTTGCTGGTTTTACGTTGAGTTTGTAAAAATTCATCATGCCATGCACTTACTATATATGCTATTTACTGTAGTATATCATACCTTAATTAAAAGTGAAAAGTGAAAAAAAAATTCTTTAAGTGCTTCCTGTCCCCCCCCCCCGCAAACATTATGTAAATTATTTAGCTTGACACACAGGGCAATACCCCACTCCATTTTGTATTCCTAGCCTCACGTTCTGCCATTTCTCTCACCCTACCATCACAGACTTTTAAGTACTATTCTCTAAATAAATTATATACTTTCATACCTCCTCGCATTTGTACTTTCTCTTCCCTCTTCTTAGATGCCGTCTTCCCTTCTCCTGCTGAATACTGTTCATTTTGAGCTCCCAGCTTGACATCCACTTTGACTCTTTGAAACTTAGCCTGACTCTGTGTATAGCATATTGTACATGAATCTTCCATAAATAAGATGGTATTTAAATCATTTATGAGTTTACACATCTATATAAGAAGGCATCATTAACACTGCAAGTTGGGTTGGGCCATCAATCCTCTTCTGTCTCTCGAAGCCCCTTTGTGGATTCTTTCCTCATAACGCTTAGGTACTGTACTGTAGCCATTTATTTGTGCATTTGTCTTCTTCTCATTCAATATATGCTTTTGCTCTCGTTTTTCGTTTTTTTGTTTTTTTTTTTTTTTTGAGGGCATAAAAACCTTTCTATCTTTATGTCACCTAACAGCAGGTGTTCAACACATTTTTGTTAGACTAAACTTAACTCTCTCATCTACTATATTGTGAGCTATTGAGCAAAGGAATTAGATTATTCATTATCAAATCTCTGTCCTCTGTCCTAATGTCTGATACATACTAGATTCTCGACACATGTTTGTTGCATAATTAAGTCTATACCATTTCAAATTTTTAAATTGCAAAATTATTGAATTAGGCCGGGCGTGGTGGTACATGCTTGTAGTCCCAGCTACTTCAAAGAATGAGGCAGGAGGATCGCTTGAGCCCAGGAGTTTGAAGTTGCAGTGAGCAATGATGATGCCACTGTACTCTAGCCCAGGTGACAGAGTAAAACTCTGTCTCAAAAAAAAAAAAAAAATTATTGAATTAAACCTATTAAGTGGCTAATCCATGACTTTAGAATTGCATCTTGCTTTGCAGAGTTTCCTCTGTGGAAATTCAAACAAGGGTGATGAAATGCCTTTACAGATTACAGTACTTAAAGACTTAAAATATTATCATGTCTTTTGAGAAACTTAAAATGGAAATGTGATTTAAATCAAAATAATTAATTTAACTCCATAAGTATTTACTGAGAACCATTGTAGGCATGGTGGGTATATACGAAATACATAAGATATTTTTTCTACCTCCAGGGATTCACCATCCAGTGAGACAGATAGGAGAATCAGCCTTCATAACTCTAACTCTTAGCATCTAAAACATGGTGCCCTATGGTATAAAAGAAGATAATAATAGCTACCAGAGGGATCAATTCTTATGTGGCAGATTATTTCTGCTGGCCCTTAAAAGAGAGATAGGTCATTAACATATGTATCAAAGGTCCTGTAATTCAAAAGAGAAGATTATTTTCACTGTATTTGTGGAAAACAAAGGTAACTATAAAAAGTTGTAGTGTTTAAAGGGGAATGAAAGGTAGGAGAGTGTGAAATATAATATTAAAAATTTTAATTGGGTCCAATTAGTAAAGGTTTTAAATGCCACATTGAGGAATTTGGACTATATCCTGCATAAAATTATAAACATTAAATACTGAATATTTTTCATAGGACTACAACTTGATGACCCTGTGTTATAAACTGAAGAAAGGAGACATTGGAAGTGGGGAGATGGTTTAGGAGTTTATTGCAATGACACAAATAAGAGATGACGAGGGACTGTACTATACAGCAGAGACTGTGGTAGCAGGAAGAAAATTGAACTCTATTGCAAAATTAGAATGAGTAGTAATAGATAACTAATTGATAGTGAGTAGTAGTAAGTGGTGAGATAGAAGGAGATGGAAAGTGAGAATTGAAGATGACTCCCAGATTTTATGACAGTGTTATATCATCAAAATTCTCTTATGAAATAGTTCTATTCAATTTCACTAAAGAAAAAAAAGAAAATGGTTGCTGACTATGCAACTGTTTTTCAGCCAGCAATAATGTATTACTACAAACTGAGCAATTTACAGGAAGGTAGATATCCCCAAGTTCAGGCTTTGAATATCAAACCGTTGGGCCAGAAATCAAGGTCCTGGACCTTGACAAAGTAACACAAGTTACACTTTCCTGCATCCTTCTACCATGGGGTGATTTTCACATCATAATCAGGGAAATGAGGTAAAAGAATCCCACCCCAAGAGACTTCAAATATTAACAATGCTTTAGACAAATTATACAAGTGAAATGTCACCTGAGGTTTCTCTTTCTGGTGATTAGACCTAAAAAAGCCAGCATAAGCCATTACATTGTTGAACACCAAAATGAAAAATATCTTACAAATCCTGCCTTAAATATATTTAATATTCAACATTGAAATCTCAGTATAGACCTCATAACAGACTCCAAAGATCTACGAAAATAATGCACAAAGACATGGAAATCAGAGGTACTTGAAAATAAACCAGTTCATACCAAAAGGGCAAGGACTTCAGAACTGTGAAGTACTTGATAGTAAGAAGAACGCATTTCCTTCAAACTGCCTTTGGATAAGGGCAATTATCTATTTTAATTACAATCCTTATAACCAAATCATCTCATCCTGGGAGTAAAATAAGAATGGATCACAACAATAGTCACAAAAAAACATAGTGTTTTCAAACCTACTTTCTGGAGTTCTAATAAGTCTCCTACCATGTCTACAAACACTGGCTACTACCACCAGCATTAATATGCTTCTCAAATAGATTTTGGAATTCCCATAGTGCAGCTCTTCTATGCTGTAAGGACTAGTCTTCTTGGCAAGCCTGAGGCATTTTATGTTTTTCTCCCTTTCTGCTCTGACATACTGTGGTGATGTCTCCTGTCACTGTCATAACTGCAGGAATCTCTACTGCTGCTGCCTGCTGATGCCTCTACAGTGGCTATAAAAAGGGAAGGAATCAATTGGCATATGGCTAACTGGGGCAGGGACAGCAAGTTGCTGAAGCATGAGTGCAATAACTACATAATATTCCATTGTAGGTACTACCATAGTGTATCACTCTTACTATCATTATTAATATTTTAAATATTTATTGAATACTTGCCATATACTAGGCATCATGCTAATTATTTTACATACCTAATTCCCACAACAGCTCTAGATATTAATAAATACTATTTCAACTCCCCTCTTATACTGGTGATTTTTTACCTTCTTTTATTTCCTTCTTAGCAAAATCTCTGAGTTGATATTATCTTTCTGTTGGAAATGTTTTTTTACTTGTTTGCTTGCTGTCTGTCTACAATGTAAGCTTTCTGAAACAGAGACCTAGTCTGTGTTATTTATTACCTGGAGCACAGTAGGTGCTAGTAAACTGCACAATGAATGAGGTTAACAAAATTAAGTCAGAGAGAGGTTAAATTAATTCCTCAAGATGAGTACTTAGAACAGAAATATTTTCAGATGCTGAAAGATATTTAATGTAACTGAAAACAATTGCTATCAAATCATGTATAATATTCTCCAAAGTGTGTGTATGTGTGAATATGTATTTGCATATGAAAGATGAAAGTTTAGGAGTATATAATACAAAATATTAATATTGAATATCTCAGAATTGAGACCAGAAAAATTTTTCTCTTTATTGCTCTGCTTATTCTATTTTTTACAATAAACATAATTTGTATAATAAGCATAATAGAATTTTGTAAACTGTTTTAAAAAAATACATGCTACAGACACACTTAGTCCACCTTAGGACTAAATGTAACAACACCAGCACAGCCTCAGTAGCATAGCACCAATACTTAAGCAGCTATAATAATCAATAATCAACCAAATCAAAGGATCAAGCTCTTTTTAATGAGTCTTCTTAAGACATGTTCAAGGGTCCAAAGTGGAAGTTAATTCTTTTATATGATCAAAGTTGCCTACTGAAGTTAGTACCATTATGTATTGTTTGGGTTCAGCATCACAAACAACTATTGGCAATATTCTTCCCCAACAGTTCTTGAAGAACTCGAAGTTATTCCCTGTTCGCCTTCCATTTTCTTTTTCAAGTCTAAATCCATTTGCTCTAAGCTTCCATTTTTAGTCCTTTTAATAGTTCCTTGCTCCTCTTTATTCTTTCCACATCCCTTCTTGTATATGAAATGCCATCTCTTGAGATCTAAATGAACTGTTTAGTGTGGTCATGAAAATTCCCTTATATCCTTCCTTTATGAATCAATCTGTTTCTCTCTAAAGCCAGTTTTGATGGCCCAGATTCAGCTCACCATGCACTAATAGAGAGATTGTTTACTTAATGGACTGAAACATAATAAAAATTTTTCTTCTCACCTCATTTGACCTACAAGTAAGCTTTCATTTTCAGCTTTCACTTATTTTTATTGCCTTTTTTGTCTTGCTTGTAATAATATAAATCTAAAGACTAGCTGGTGTGTCCAATCCTGTTAAGAAAATAAACCATTCCCTCTCATAACCTATGTTTTCAGATAATTAAACCAGTAGGGAACATTTACCCAATGTTATGTGTTATTGCTCAATTTATAAAATTAAATGTTTGAATGATAAAATACATAGATAATCAGGGTAAGGATGGGGAACACTATTATAAACTGTGTTCAATTAAGAACCAATTGTCATATAAAAATGGAATAAATAGATTTTCACAATTCACTGAAGCACATTTTCTGACAGATACATACAACAGCACATAAAACGTGTAATAATCCTGAAAAAGCTGAGCAAGATGGCATAGAATGTAGCAGACTCTATTGTTATCCATGTAGAGCAGCTGTGCGATCAACTTCCCAACTGCCTTTTGGGAATACAGCCAAATCTGAGACCAGGCACACCAGGTGATAATCTAACAGATGCAACACGAGCTCCACCTACTCACTACACTAAAACACAGACACCATCTCCTAAAACCAAATGAAATAGCCGCCTGTGTGAGGAAAATAGTATTAAACAAGCAAAACAGAAATGGTCATTAGATATCTTTTAGGAAGTCAATATTCTGATGGCCTACCAAGTAAAGAGAAATAGCAAATTCAAAACATCCTCATTTTGGAGGAAAGAATCTGCCTATTCTCTTTTATTATACTATTTGTAACTCAATCAAATACTATGTATTAAGTAACCTATGTGCATGATGCCACATGTAGATGAAGGTGTTTTTCCGATGTCAAATATTATTTGGGAGGAAATTAAGTGGTTTGAGCAGATGAGAATGCAGATAACACCTGAAGTCAATCTAAGATAGACCACTAGATACCCTAAGTAAAAAGAAAAATAAGTATAAGTGACTTTATTTAATTTTGAGGAGCCAAAATGCCTAAATGATGTTTTTTTCCTCTTCAGACATTGATTTTCAGAATGGCCTGCAGCATATAATAACCTTTCTACTTTAACATTCTTATGAAGAAAATTGTGATTATATATTTTACAACTTCGAGTTCATCACTGGAGTGGTAAGAGGATACATTAATTTATTCATCCATATTAATACATTTTGTAAAAGTTATTTTGAAATTTTGCCAACCAGACTTTCCATCTTTGACAATCAGTTGTTGTTTTTTAAATAGTTGTAAAAAATTGTTTAATTTCTTTTATTTTTTCATTGGTAAAGAAAACTTCTGAAGAGAAATCTTGAATGCAATGTAATGAAATCAATGCTAATTTCCACGAACAATACATTTACTTAAATGTTTATTTTTGTTACAATATCATGTAAATTTTAGCAACTATAAATCAAAGGTTCTGGAAATTAGATCTGATAGATTCGGTACATTCACAGG
Organism: Indri indri; assembly: GCA_004363605.1. NCBI lineage: Eukaryota > Metazoa > Chordata > Mammalia > Primates > Indriidae > Indri > Indri indri. The sequence continues at coordinate 17,142 of RJWJ010017706.1, read as the reverse complement.
TTTGACATATTGTTCACCATATTTCTTGCAGAAAGCTAATCTTTTCCCTTGTATCTCACACAGCTAAAACTAAAATGGAAGTGTAATTTTCTGAGGCTTTCCAAATGGAACAATGCATATCACGTAGCAACACCTGCCAAAAAAGAAAACTACACAGCCAGCTTCAGTTTTTTCCCTCTTGTAAAGATGATTTCATCCACTTGCTGGAAATGAATGCAACATCAAAACCATTTTAAACATATTCTCCTATGCATGTCTGTGGCTATTTTCATGACCATTATCACACCTTGTATTTTGCATTTCCAAAGAATTTTCCCATCTGCTTAATAACCCTGTCAGAGCAGGTATGATTATCCTGTTTTACATCCAGGAAAATCGATATTCATAGAAAGTGGGTGTCTTGATCCAGGTCAGAAGACTGGACTTATATAGAACTAGGACTAGATTCATTACTCAGTTCTCTTTTCGCCATACTTTGCCATAGCTCATGATTATGTCAATAAAAAATAAAGAATAATAAAAATACAAAGTTGTGCACTACATGCTATTTTATATGTAATATGGAGGGAAGCACTATGTCTATTGATTGTTCTAATTTCTATGCAAATTGCTAATGTTCCTGGTCACATTTGGCAGCAGCCTGAGGCATGCAAACCCACACGAGCAAATTAAATCGTTAACAGTAGTTTTCTCTAAGAGCTTACAGTACCAGTGACAAAGCGATTGTGGATCCCAAATGATTTAAATAGAAATATAAGTGGTTATAATTTATACAAAGGAACACAAGCAGTTTAGAGTGTATAGTACAACAGACAATAATCAGGAGACTCAACCTTCTGCTAGAGTTGAAAAATCATAAGCTTTGAAGCAAAAAGACCTGGATTTGAAAGATTTCAAATACTATTTGATAGGAAGGAAAAAGCTTGATAGTGGGGCCAGGAGGGCATTCTAGGCACAGAACATGGTGTGGGAAATGGATTAGAGGCGGATGTGGGATTAACAAATCAAGGAGTTTTGTTTACTCAAAACCTGCACCTATCTTGTTAAGAGAAACGTAAATAATGACTAGGCAAATGGGAGACACCAGAACACTGATGTACAGCTCTGGAGTACAGTTAGCTACTTTGTGTTTCACTTTTCTCCTTATTCATCTTGTTCTATGCCATGCCTACCTTTTAAAAAGTGCCAATTTTACTCACTGTATGGCAATTTTTGCCTCACAGTTATAAGCTATTGGTGATGAGCCACAAAAAAAGGTAAATGATTGGAGAAGTTGTGCAAAAGGAAGTACATAAACACACTCACACATACACATACACACATATCCCAGGCCATATTCATTCAGTTCACAGATACCTTTCAATATCATCAAATGCCAATACCTCTATCTTGTCACATTCACTTTACCCCATCACACCCCAATTGCTGTATCCATTTTTGGCTACTTTAATATTGTCCAAGGGACCCTTCCCTAACCCTCCTATACTAGATAACAAACACTGATAAATGCTTTCACCATCCGCATATTTCTCTTCCATAGCAAACAGTCATTACATAATTGTATGATTGGAGATAATAATTGTATGCCAGTGTTATTTTTTAATAAAGATCTGCCAATAATAATAAAGATCTGCTGCTCAAGCCGCAGCCTGGGCAGGTGAGAGAGAAAGTAGGACAGATGAGGCAAGTGAGGTGGACTGGGGTCAGAGAATAAGGGGCCTTGAGGCCATGAAAAGGATTCTTTACTTTATTCTAAGAGCAATGAGAAGTCATTAAGGGATTTTAAGCAAGCAGAAGACATAATAACATTTGCATTTTTGTTTTTTGTTTGTTTGTTTGTTTTTGTTTTTTTGGTTTTTTTGAGACAGAGTCTTACTCTTTTGCCCAGGCTAGAGTGAGTGCCGTGGCGTCAGCCTAGCTCACAGCAACCTCAAACTCCTGGGCACAAGTGATCCTTCTGCCTCAGCCTCCCGAGTAGCTGGGACTACAGGCATGCACCACCATGCCCGGCTAATTTTTTCTATATATTTTTAGTTGGCTGATTAATTTCTTTCTAATTTTTAGTAGAGGTGGGGTCTCGCTCTTGCTCAGGATAGTCTCGAACTCCTGAGCTCAAATGATCCGCCCGCCTCGGCCTCCTAGAGTGCTAGGATTACAGGCGTGAGCCACCACGCCCGGCCCAACATTTGCATTTCTAAAAATTTTTAATTTCGGAGTATTATGGGAGTACAAACGCTTTGCTTTACATAAATTGCCTTTGTACCACCCAACAAGCATACCTATCTCCCAGACAGCGTACACCACATCCATTTAGGAGTGGATTTATCCATCCCTTCCTCCTATTTTTTAACCTGCCTGACACTCTATGAATGTTGCTTCCCATATGTACATATTAGTGTTGATCAATTAGCACCAATTTAATGGTTAGTACATGCAGCATTTGTTTTTCCATTTTTGTGATACTTCATTTAGAAGAATGGGCTCCAGCTCTACCAGGATGATACAATAGGTAATTCATCATTTTTTATGGCTAAGTAGTACTCCGTGGTATACATATACCAAATTTTGTTAATCCATTAATGTATTGATGGGCACTTGGGTTATTTCCACATCTTTGTAATTGTGAATTGTGCTGCTAAAAAACATTCTAGTGCAGATGTCTTTTTTATAGAATGTCTTTTTTTCCTTTGGGGAAATACCCAGTAGTGGGATTGCCAGATCAATTGGCAGTTCTAATTTTAGTTCCTTGAGGTATCTTCATACTACTTTCCATAGAGGTTGTACAAGTTTGCAGTCTCACCAGCAGATGCAGAAAAAGCATTTGACAAAACTCAGCACCCTTTTAGGATAAGAATGCTTAACAAAATAGGCATAGACAGGACTTATCTTAAAATGATAAAAGCCATATATGAGGAACCCACACCAACATCATGCTGAACAGGAAAAAATTGAAAGCATTCCTGCTTAGAACTGGGACAAGACAAGATTGCCCTCTATCACTGCTTCTATTCAACATAGTGCTAGAAGTCCTAGCCAGAGCAATCAGACAAGAGAAGGAAATCAAGGGCATCCAAATGGGGGTGGAAGAGGTCAAACTATTGCTCTTTCCTGATGATACAATCTTACATCTAGAAAACCCCAAAGATTCTTCCAAGAGACTACTGGAATTAATAAATAAGTTCAGTAAAGTCTCAGGTTTCAAAAGCAATGTACACAAATCAGTAGCATTCATATATGCCAACAACAGTCAAACAGAGATCCAAATCAATGACTCAATACCTTTCACAACAGCAACAAAGAAAATAAAATATCTAGGAATATATTTAACTAGGGAGGTGAATGACATCTACATGGAGAACTATGAAACACTGAGGAAGGAAATAGCAGAGGACATAAACAGATGGAAACCTATACTGAGCTCATGGATCAGCAGACTCAACATTGTTAAAATGTCTATACTACCCAAAGTGGTAGTACAGATTCAATGCAACACCTATTAAAATGCCAGCATCATTTTTTGCAGATCTAAAAAGAAATAATTCTATGCTTTGTATAGAACCAGAGAAGACCCCATATAGCTAAAGCAACCTTAAGAAAAAAGAACAAATTGGGAAGCATCAATTTACCAGACATCATGCTATACTACTAGGTTATAGTAATCAAAACAGTGTCGTATGAGTGCAAGAACAGAGACACAGACCCAGATATAAAACCATCCACATATAGCCCTCTAATCTTTGACAAAGCAGACAAAAACATACACTGGGGAAAAGAATCCTTATTCAATAAATAGTGCTGGGAAAATTGGAAAGCCACATGTAGAAGACTGAAACAGGATCCACACCTCTCACCTCTCACAAAAATCAACTCATGACCCCGTCTCTACTAAAAATAGAAAGAAATTAATTGGACAACTAAAAATATATAGAAAAAATTAGCTGGGCATGGTGGCGCATGCCTGTAGTCCCAGCTATTCGGGAGGCTGAGGCAGGAGGATCGCTTGAGCCCAGGAGTTTGAGGTTGCTGTGAGCTAGGATGGCACCACGGCACTCTAGCCTGGGCAACACAGTGAGACTCTGTCTCAAAAAAAAAAAAATCAACTCATGATGAATAACAGACTTAAGGTATGAAACTATAAGAATTCTAGAAGAAAACGTTGGAAAAACTGTTATAGACATTGGCCTAGGCAAAGAATTTATGAATGAGACCCCCAAAGCAATCACAACATCAACAAAAATAAATAAATGGGACCTAATCAAATTAAAAAGCTTCTGCATAGCCAAAAACACTATCACTAGAGCAAATAGACAATCTAAGAATGGGAGAAAATATTTGCATGCTACACATCTGATAAAGGGCTGATAACTAGAATCTATATAGAACTCAGGAAAATCAGCAAGAAAAAAATCAAGCAACCCATTAAAAAGTGGGAAAAAGACATGAACATAAACATTTCAAAAGAATATTTGCATTTTTAAAGGTCACTCAATGATGGGAGACTTTATGCTTGAAATTACTAGAGTTAGACAAAGAATAAACTGTGGAAATAGAGATCAAAAGCTGGATTTTCAAAATGCTGTGAAACAAAATAAATAGTTCTTGGCAAGGGGTCAAATGTGTAAGAGTAGAACATTTTACTTACACGACAACTTGTTACTTGTTCCACAAAAGTGGATGACAGATGGAGTAATTTCAATCTACATGCATTTTTTGGCTGATATGATTTGCATATGTTCTACTAAGCCAAATATAGTGAGGGGAAGCATATAGTTAGCACACAGGCTGATATTTCTACTGGTCTATTAGCCCAAAATGAATAGATTAAGTTTCTCTTCATTTTATGTCATCTTTCTTTGGTAATTTATAAGATTATGTCATCTCTTTATAACTTAGTCTTTCTTCATGCATTTGGAAAATAACTAAAAACATTAATTTTTGCCACAAATGTACCAAAAAATATGGAGATGCTATACAAATAGAAGGGTTGAGAATCAGTTTGGTTGATACTTGTGTCTCTAAACAAAATAAAATCCAATTATTAGAAATAGAAGATTAGAAATTACTTATGCATATTATCAAGTAAAAATGAATAAAATGTTCTAATAGTTGAGAGCTCTTGCATTGTCTTCTATTTATAATGCTGCAGAACTCAACATCTCCTGGTTCATTGGGTATTTGTAACTGTCAACAGAATCCAATGCTTCATGATGTTCTGTCCCTGGGACCTATTTTATCTAACCATATGTCCTCTTTTGTAGTCCTATAGGACCCCAGATAAAACTCTAACACACACTCGCATAGGGCTTGATAGTATTGGTTTAATTCAGTCTTCCTTGAGTGCAGGAATCATGGATCCTATAAGATGAGATGCGGCTTCTCCGACACACAGTATTCAACAACCTTTGTCATTGCCCTAATTGGCTCATGTCTACACTCTTGGCCCATACTTTTAATTCTCCAGTTTCCATCCTTTTGCAAAACTGATGCAGTGGTTTAGCATTCTGACTTCTCACCTACCATCTCTAAGTCTGATCAATAGCCTATGTGTGCTCTTTCTTGATATCATATACCTGACCCTTTACCTTTTCCAGCACCTGTCTCGATCTGAGGTATAATTCTCTGGTACCAATTTGTGAGGTTTCCATATTATTATTATCAGAAGCCTTAGGAATAAAAATTTTTAATTATTATTTGAATTAAGTTTCATATGCCCAGGCTAAAAGATTAAAATGGACCAAAAAATATATGATAAAAAGTAACTTCCTATGCAAGGGCAAGGAGGGAAAGATGAACAGGTAGAGCACAGGAAATATTTAGAGTAGTATAATTATTCTGTAGGATACAATAATAGTAGATACACGTCATTATATATCTGTCAAAACACATAGAATATACAACACTAAGAGTGAACACTGTGTAAATTATGGACTATAGTTAATAATAATTTATCAATATTGGCTCATCAATTGTAACAAATGTACTATACTGATGCAAGCTGTTAGTAATAGGGGAAACTATTGGGCAATGAGTGGCATGTGGGATCCATGTATACTATCTAATCTATTTTTCTGTAAACCAAAACTCCATAAAAGAAAGTTTATTAATTTAAAAATAATAACTTTCCCTCCTACTTTGTGTCCCTACCACCTAGTTCATTTCCCTATAGGCATTGCATTTACAGAATGCTTCGTATCCTATCAATACATTAAAATTTGTAATGACAATTAACCAACAACTATAGGTGTTGCTTTTAACATTGAAATCATGGTTCATCACCATGAGAAAACAACAATGCTCTTGCCACTGTTCTTACTTTAGTTCTATCACAACTTCACATTCCTTTCCACCTTATCAGTTTTGCTTCTGTTTTGCTTCTACCTGAATAAGTTTTTCCAGGCTAGATGAGAATTCATTATTCACTTTCACTTGGTAGTAGATATCAAAATTAATTACATGGTAATTCACATAATTATTTTAATGTCTGTCTATCCTCTTAGACAAGTTTGATGAACTGGTCTTTGATAGGAATGTTTGGTTAAATCAATGTTTTAAAAGGAAAATACTAGGCAGATGTAAATGTTGTTGTTAATCTTAATATAAACAGCTACTATACCTATTGCACAATACCTGATCTGCTTTTCCATTTAAGTTACCATCAGGTATCTCCTCCAGACATTTGATCTGTGACATCCGGATTCTAATGCTAGTTTCATGTGGACCAGGAATGGCATCTGTAGGATTCTAGGTTGTGTCTTTTTCAGTTCTTTGTATATTATCTAACATCATAAGTCAGAGTATTTGTGTGGCATAACCTTCGGGGGTTCCATTCACATCGCAACCTAGAACACAACTGGCACCCACTTATGAAGCAGTTCTAAGAGTATATCTTCAGTAAGTATCTATTAAATTAAACAAAAACAACATGATAATCATATAAAATGGCAGAAATTATTAAAATTTTTATGCTAGCTTTTTTTCAAAACACAATACTGTAAAGCTTATTTGATTTAATGTGTATTTAAGTCAACATTATTTCTTTTCAATCAGTATAATATTGTGGTATATTGGGTCATTGTTCTCAATTCTTCAGTACTACCTTCTAGTATTAATAGAATTACGTTCATATTTTTTTGAGAATGTGATTTTGCAGCACCTCCCTTTGACGTGGTGCATATATTTCCCCCCCACTAAAGTTTGGGTCAGCTGTTTGACCTGCCTAGGCAAGTGGGATACAAGTGTACATAGACACATCACATGCTATGAAAGACTGACGACAAAGGTGATTGTGTAATTTGTCTTAGCCTCCCAGAATTTGCAGCCTTTCCCATGAGAAAAGTGTGCCCTATGTAGCCATTTCCCCTTCAGCCTGAATGCAGAAATGGAGCATGTGGAGAAGACCTAAATCCAAACCAAAGCCAGGAGTCCAGCCTAGCCTAGCCTAAGCACAGAAGAGCCCAGCCAAGATGACTCAAACAATAGTTGACCCAGAGACCTACGAATGAGAAAAATAAATGTTGAGTGTTGGAAGCTATTGAAATGCTTGTGGTGGTTTATTACCAGCATTACCTCAGTGAAGGAAAAAATGAGGAATGACAATGTATGTTTTAAACATACTAAAAATAATTAAAATGTTCATGCTTTCTGCCAATGTTATCAGCAATATTAAATAGTTGAACTGTCATCTTTAATTCTGGTGTGTTAATATCTTTTTGCAATCTGCACATTCATTTTTAAAAGCATGTCAGTGTCTCCTTTATAAACCCTTCATTTGTTCTGCCTTTAATAAAATAAAACTCATTTACCACTATACAATTATTCCAAATCATATCATTTTGAAAGACAAGAAATATATTTCGAATGATCACAGAATGTTCATGTTTTAAACTACTTAGTTGTATAGTAAACATCAGTGAGTAAATAAATATCACATAATAAAAACAGCACCTTGGAACTTTCTTAATTTACATTAAACATACTTGTTAAATACATACAAAACAAAAGAATAAAATCAAAATATGGGAGTGGTTTATCATATAAGTTAATTGTCAGGCTTGGTGTATGTATAGAGTTTAAGCTTATTTAAGTTATTTACTGTGGCTTCCATTTTCTGTGACAGGTAGCTTCACGAGGCATTTGTATATATTTCCTTTTTTGTGTTGAGTTTTTTTATTTAGTATGAAAAATATTGTAACATTGGAATTTATTTTTGTAATTGCAGAATCTTATAGGGGTACAAATGTTTTGGTTACATAAATTGCTTCTGTACTGTTTGAGTCAAAATTATAAGTGTGCCCATCCCCCAGGTAGTGTGCATTGTACCCATTTGGTGTGAATTGACCTATCCCTCTTCTCCCCTCCCACCTGCTTGATTTCCAATGAATGTTATTTCCATATGTGCATGTAAGTGTTGATAAATTAGTTCCAACTTAATGGTGAGTACACATGTTTGTTTTTCCATTCCTGTGACACTTTACTTAGAAGAATGCTCTCCATTTCCATCCAGCTTAATACAAAAGATATTAGTTCACCAATTTTTTATGGCTGAGTAGCACTCTATGGTATACATATACCACATTTTATCAATTTACTCATGTATTGATGGGCACTTGAGTTGTTTCCACATCTTTGCAATAGTGAATTGTGCTGCTATAAACATTCGAGTACAGGTATCTTTTTTATAGAATGTCTTTTTTTCCCTTGGGTTAATACTCAAATACTCAGTAGTGGCATTGCTGGATTAAATGGTAGTTCTACTTTTAGTTCTTTGAGGTATCTCCATACTTCTTTTTGTATATTTCTAATGTTCTCAAAAGCTCTGCAGAGTAGATGTTATTTCCATTTTAGAATTTAAGATACTGAAGCTGGAGGAAGTATGAAGTGATATCTCCCTGACAACACAAAGCCACTAAGCCAGGGCTTCGGTAAAATGACTTGTCTAACACCATAACTACAGTGCCACTCACACAGTATTCTAAGGCCATTCCTCTTTTAATACTTCCAGATACTCACATATTCATTAAAATGTTTGCTGAGTTGAATTTAGAGTAGACAGATACTTAATTTTCCAGGAAGTAAGTTAGCAAAAGTAACCACTTTACCTCTTTTTCTACCTTTCCCCTAAGGCAAGAGTAAAATTATTCCCTCAAAGAGCATCAAAATGATCAATTTTATTTGGATTTTGTGTTCAATTTGTCTGTTTTTTAAGAAAAATAGGAAACTTGCCAGATCCTCAGCATCCATAACTTAGTGGCTCCTGCATTGGCCAACTTCTTAATTGAGACATTCTGCCTAATATAAATAGTTCTGCAATTCAGCATGAAATAATGATTTTCCAGGAGCAATTCCTTTAGACAATTAGAAACATTTTCTCCATGATTTTTTTCTCATATTATATGCTGCCATATGGCAACAAGAATCTAACCAGCATAGCATATGGAAAACTTGCCATGCATGGGAAAACATTAAAGAAAAAATGTAGAAACAAGAGATGCTGCCATTGCTCATACCACTGCATAAGAAAATTGCTTGCCACTGGTGCCAAAGCATAAGCAGTTTAACATATCTCTTATGTGTGATTTTTATTTTATGTTTAAGTCTGGGTTACCAAGCAATACTGTGGATGCTGGTCCCCGTTTGGATACTAGTGGATAAAAATGTTTTTCTACTTAATTAGTGACCTAACATGGCCAACCCAGAGTGTTATTTCCCTCCCACCTTGGGCAATCTCTTCTATGCTTAATCTTTGTTTACATCACCATTGAATTAGTTTCTCAGAGTCGCTATTTCCAAACCATTCTCAATTACCTCTTCTCCCTCACCTCCCATGTCTGACCAGACAAAAAAATTTCATCAGTTTTACTTAAGAAATAGCTTTGAATCTAGCTTCTCTTTTCCATCCTCATTGCCCTTACATTCAAACACTTATTCTTAGAAAATTGCGATAACTGTCACTATTTTCTCCCACTTATATCTGGTCTTTCCTCCTACCGATCCATGTTCTGGCTGCTGCTAAAGTCAACAATTTACAGCACAATTCAGATCAAGTCACTTTTGTCTTTCAAAACATTTGTTGGTTTGACAGATAGTAAAGAATTAGACCCAAACTTCTTAGCATAACCGCTCAGGAGCTTCACCATCTGATACTAATGAATCTTGTTTTCACAGCAACTAGGCTCCCAACACACCATTTTTTTTTCTTACCTTTTCTGCAAGCACATCAGACTCTTTTATATCTCCATTTCTCTTGTAAGCTAATCTTCTTGTGTTCCGGAAGGTTCTTCCTCCAGGATCTTTACCTTGCAAATTCCAACACATGTGTCAAATATCTCCTCAAAAGATGGCTAGTTGCTTTTTCCATGCTTCCATAGCTCTCAGAGTATACTGTCAGTTATTTGTTTCTGAGTCGCCCTCTCTGTAAACAAGTCCAGACAGAGACAAGTTTTATAATGACACTTAAAAGGCACTTAATAAATAAACTCTGAATAAATGAATCAATCAATCAGTCAATGGTTCAATATATCTGTTTTAAGAGAATGTGATTCTCAACACATATAGCATTATTTAAGGTAGACTTTGGAAACTATAAAAAGAATTAGTTTAAGAAGAAAGCAACAGATGCCCCACCCACTACTACCAATGCCTGAGTGCCACCAGGGGCCTAGGAATCAATCTGAACTCCTCACCCCTGCCGGCACCCACACACACCATTTGGGGCACTGTCACCATTGGTGCCTGAGGACCAGCCCACGTGGTATCCCCACCTCCAGCAAAGTCTCACCACAGCCTCCACTAACAACTGCAGTCTAACCCACTGAGGAACTTCACTGATACCACTAACACTGATTACAGCTGAAGAAATCATGTGGAGACTACAGTACTGTTCCCACACAGAATCAAAACCAAAGCACCCCATACAAACAACACTACAGATACAGCTATAGAAAAAATCCTTCCCTACAAAATCCAATCCATAAAATTGGAAGAAGTGACTATTGTACCAGATGTGCAGATATTAATATCAAAGTAAGGACACATGACACATGAAAAAGGAAAAAAAATTATACCTTCAAATCAAAACAGTAATTCTCCAATAACAAATGATAAAAAAGAAAATTTATTAAATACTTGAAAAACAATTCAAAATAATTATTTAGAGAAACTTAGTGAAATGCTAGAGAAGACATATAAAAATACAAAGAAATCAGGAAAACAATATCTGAATGATAAATTCAACAAAGACAAAAATATCATAAAGGGAACCAAACTGAAATTCTAGAAATGAAGAATTCAATGAGTGAGATAAAAAATATAAGTGAGAGCTTCAACAATAGACTATATAAAGCAGAAAGAAGAATTTATAAACCTGAAGACAGGTTTGTTGAGATAAGCTAGTCAGACAAAAAAGGAAAAAGAATAAAAAAGAATTAAGAAATCTTGTGTGACATATGGGACACCAAAAAGTGATCAAATTTTTGAATTCTGGAAGTTTCAGAAGAAGAGATGTATAAAGTTATTAAAAAACTTATCTAAGAAAATAATAGCTAAAAACTTCACAAGTTTTACAAGAAACAAAGAGATCCGCATACAGGAAGGTCGAGGATTGCTACATAGATGCAACCTAAAAAAGGTCTCCTCCAAGGCACATTACAGTAAAACTATAAAAAATCAAAGACAAAGAGATAATTTTAAAAACATCAAGAGAAAAAAATCAAGTCATATATAAGAGGATCCCCATTAGACTAATAGCAGATTTCTTAGCAAATCTTATAAGACAGGAGAGAATGGGATGTGTTTGAAGTATTGAAAGAAAAAAAAAATTTCAGTCAAGACTGTGATAGACAGCAAAGCTATCCTTCAAAACTGAAGGAGAAGCTGAATATTTCCCAGGTAAGCAAAAGTTGACATAATTCATCACCACTAGACTTGCCCTACAAGAAGTGCTTTAGGGACTCATCCATCTGGAAGTGAAAAGACAATATCTACCAACATAAAGACACACAAAATTGTAAAACTCACTAGTAGAGATGATATACAAAGAAAGATGAAGGAGGCAAATGATACCACTACAGAAAACTACCAAACCACAATGATCAATGATAAGAGGAAAAGAAAAGAACAAAGGACATGCAAAACAACTGGAAAACAGTGAACAAAATGACAAGGATAACTTCGCATCTATCAATAATAACCTTGAAGGTAGATGAATTAAAATCCCTACTTAAAAGGTATCAATTGTATGAAGGGATAGAAAACGACCCAACTGCTTCCTAGAAGAAACTCAAGGCATCTGTAAAAAGACACATATGGACTAAAAGTGAACAGATGGAATAAGATATAATGCACAAATGGAAACCAAAACCAAGCAGGATTAGCTATACATATATCATATAAAACAGATTTTAAGTCAAAAATTGTAAAATGAGACAATGAAGGTCATTGTATAATGACAAATGGATTAATTCAGCAAGAGGGTATAACAATTATAAATACATATGCACCCAACACTAGAGTACCCAGGTATATAAAGCAAATATTATTATATCTAAAGGAGAGATAGACTCCAATACAATAATTCTGGGGACTTCAATACCCAATTCTCAGCTTTGGATAGATCATCTACATAGAAAATCAACAAAGAAATATAGGATCTAAACTACATTTCAGACCAAATGGACCTAGCAAATATTTACAGAACATTTAATTTACCAACTACGGAGTTCACATTATTCTTCTTGGAACATGAAACATCACACCATATCTAAGGCCACAGAACAAGTCTGAATAAATTCAAAAAATTAAAAATCATATCAAGTATCTTTTCTGACCACATTGGAATAAAACAAAAAAGCAATGGGAATTAAACAACATACTTCTGAAAAACCATTGTGTCAATGAAGAAATTAAAAAGAAAATAAAGAAAATTTCTTGACACAAATGAAAATAGAAACACAATATATCAAAACATATGGGATAGAGAAAAAGCAGTACTAAGAGGGAAGTTTATAGTAATAAATGCCTACCTCAAAAAAATGTAGAAAGATTTCAAATAAACAACCTAACCATGCACCTCAAGGAACTAGAAATGCATAGAAAAAATAAAATAAAATTAGTATGGGGAAAGAAACAGTAAACATGAGAGCAAAAATAAATTAAATTGAGATTAAAAAATGCAAAGGATAAATAAAAGTTTTTGAAAGGATAAAAAATTGATAATCCACTTACTAGATCAACCAAGAAAAAAAGAGGAGAAACAAAACTAGAAACAAAAAGGAAGAACATTACAACTGATACCACAGAAATACTAAGGATCATTAGAGACTATTTTCAGCAATTATATGCTAACACATTGGAAAACCTAGAGGAAATATATAAATTCATGGACATATACAAGCTACCAATATTGAACCAGGAAAAATAGAAATTTCTAACAGATCAATAATGAGTAATGAAATCAAATCAATAATAAAAAATCTCCCAATGAAGAATAGTTCAAAACTGGATGGCTTTACTGTTGTATTCTACCAAACTTATAATGAAGAAATAACATTAATTCTTTTCAAAGTATTCTCTTTTTTAAATTTTCAGAATAATACAGGGGTATAAATGTTTTGGTTACATGGATTGTTTTTCTACTGCTTCAGTCAAAGTTATAAGTGTACCCATCACATTGTATCTGTTAGGTATGATTTCACCCATCCAATCCTCCCTCCTCCCACCTGCTTGATTTCCACGGCATTTTATTTCTATCTATGCACATGATTACTGATCAGTTAGTTTCAATTTAATAATGAGTACATGTGATGTTTGTTTTTCCATTCTTACCATACTTCACTTAGGAAAATGATCTCCAGTTCCATCCAGATTGTTACAAAAGATATTACTTCACTTTTTACCACTGAGTAGTACTCCATGGTGTACATATACTTAGTTTCATTAATCCACTCGTGAATTGATGGACACTTGGGTTGATTCCACATATTTGAGATTGTGAATTGTACTGTAATAAATATTCTGGTGCAAATGTCTTTTTGATAAACTGACTTTTTTCCCATTGGGAAAATCCCAGTAGTGGGATTTCTGGATCAAATGGTAAGTTCACTCTTAGTTCTTTGAGGAATTCCCATACTATTTTCCATAGAGATTATACTGGTTTGCAGTCCCACCAACAGTGTGTAAGTGTTCCTTTCTCTCCACATCCACTCCCAGCATCTATTGTTTGGAGACTTTTTGATAAAAGCCATTCTTATTAAGATTATGTGATATCTCATTATGGTTTTGATTTGCATTTCCCTGATGACTAGAGATGTTGAACTTTGTTTTATACGTTTATTGGCCATTAGTCTATCTTCTTTTGAAAACCTTCTGTTCATGTCTTTTGCCATTTTAATTGAGTTGTTTGATTTTTTTTTTTCTTGCTGATTTGCTTGAGGTCTTTGTAGATTCTGGTTATTAGCCCTTTATCAGATGTATACCATGTGAATATTTGCTCCCATTCTATAGGTTGTCTATTTGCTCTGTTGATTGTTTTCTCAGCTGTGCAGAAATTTTTTAATTTAATCAAGTCCCATGTATTTATTTATTTATTTATTTTTGTTGCTGTGATTGCCTTTGGAGTCTTCTCCATAAGTTCTTTGCCTAGGCCAATATCTAAACAAGTTATTCCAACATTTTCTTCTAGAATTTTTATGGTTTCATGTCTTAGGTTTAAGTTTATTACCCATCTTGAATTAATTTTTGTGAGTCATGAGGATATAGATTTTGTTTTAATCTTCCACATGTTGCTATCCAATTTTCCCAGCACCATTTATTGAATAGGGATTTTTTTTTCCCCAGTATATATTGTTGTCTGCTTTGTCAAAAATCAGATGGCAATATTGGATGGTTTTACATCTGCGTTCTCCATTCTGTTCCATTGGTCTATGTCTCTTTTTTTGTGCAAGTACCGTGCTGTCTTGTTTACTATAGCCTTGTAGTATAGCTTAAAGTCTGGTAAAGTGATGCTTCCAGATTTTTCCTTTTCCTTAAGGTTGCTTTGTCTATTCAGGCTCTTTTTTGGGTCCAGATGAAGCATAGAATTATTTTTCTAGACCTGTGAAAAATGATGGTGGTATTTTGACAGGGATTGCATTGACTCTATAAATCACTTTGGGTAGTATGGACATTTTAACAATGTTGATTCTACCACTCCATGAGCATGATATGTTTTTTCATTCATTTACATCATCTGCAATTTCCTTCCTTAAAATATTCTTAAAACATTGCTCATGGATCAGAAAAAAATAATATTTTTATTTTTTTTTGAAATACACATTAATATTATTTCAGCGATTGCAGAAGCCACAGACAAAAATGAGTGTTAAGATGGATGCTGATGAACAGTTAAGAATAGATAGATCCAGATCTGTGTTTTCCAATACCATGGTCACTAGCTGTACATGGCTGTTCAGCACTTGAAATGTGGCTAGTCCAAGCTGACATATATTTTGTGTTTAAAATACACACCATATTTCAAATACTCAGTACAACAAAAAGAAGAATATAAAACATATCACAAATATTTTTATATTGATTACATCTTTAAAAACATTTTGGAAATCTTGGGTAAAATAAATTAATAAAATAATTTTCATCTGTAAAGTAATATTTTAAAATGATCATAGTACCCAAAGAAATCTACAGATTCAATGTAATCTCTATCAAAATACCAATGGCATACTTCAGAGAATAGACAAAACAATCCTAAAATTTGTATGGGACCACAAAAGACCCTGAATAGCCAAAGCAATACTGAGCAAAAAAGAACAAAGCAGGAATCATAACCTACCTGACTTCAAAATGTACTATAATGATACAGTAACCAAAACAACATTGTACTGGTATAAAAAGAGATACGTAGATTAATTGGACAGAATAGAAAACCCAGCATATGAATATGCTCACATATTTATACCTGCCTAATTTTCAACAAAGGTGCCAAGACCATACATTGGGGAAAGGACAGTCTCATCAGAAAATGATGCTGGGAACACTGGATAGCCATATATAAAAGAATGAAATTAGACCCCTATTTCTAACCATATATAAAAATTAGCTCAAAATGGATTAAAGACCTAACCGTAAGACCCAAAACTATAAAACTACTAGAAGAAAATATTGGAGAAACACTTTAGAACATTGGTCTGGGCAAATACTTTATAGCTAAGAAGTCAAAAGCATGGGCAACAAAAACAAAAATAGACGAATGGGACTATACCAAAAAAAAAAGCATAGGAAAAAACAACAATCAACAGAATGAAGAGACAACCTATAGAATGGGAAAACTTATTTGCAAACTATTCATCCGGTAAGAGACTAAAATTCAGAATATGCAAAGAACTCAAACAATTCAACAGAAAATAAATAATCCCATTAAAAAGTGGGCAAAGGATATGAATAGACATTTCTTAAAAGAAGACATACGAATGGCCGGTATGTATATAAAAAAAATGCTCAATATCACTAATAATTACGGAAATGCAAATTAAAACCACAATGAGATATCACTTCATCTCAGAATGGCAAAAAGACAAAAAATAAATGCTGAAAAGGATGCAGAGAAAAGGGAACTCTTGTACTCTGTTCATGGGATGATAAATTAGTACAGTCATTATGGAAAACAGTATGGAGATTTCTCAAAAAAAAAAAAAAACAAAAACAAAAATAGAACTACCATATGATCTAACAACCCCACTACTGGGTATTTACCTCAAGGAAAGGAAATCAGTATGTCAAAGGGATACCTGCACCCCCGTTTATTGCAGCACTGTTCGTGATGGCCCAGAGATGGAATCAACCTAAGTGTACATCAATGGATAAATGGAAAAAGAAAATGTGATATATATATACACAATGAAATACTATACAACCACTAAAAAGAACGAAGTCCTGTTATTTGCAGCAACATCGGTGGAACTGGAGGACATTATGTTAAGTAAAATAAGCCAGGCACAGAAAGACAAAATATCACATGTTCTCACTCATATGTGGAAACTAAAAAAGTTGATCTCAGAAAGGTAGAGAGTAGAATGATTGTTACCAGAAGCTGGAATGGGAGGAGAGGCGGAGTATGAAGACAGGTTGGTTAATGGTTAGTATACATAGAGT
>RJWJ010017705.1:0-32590 GCA_004363605.1 Indri indri | reverse complement strand
TCCAATTAATTTCTTTCTATTTTTGGTAGAGACAGGGTCTCGCTCTTGCTCAGGCTGGTCTCGAACTCCTGAGCTCAAACGATCCTCCCGCCTCGGCCTCCCAGAGTGCTAGGATTACAGGCGTGAGCCACCGTGCCCGGCCTGATTTTATACTCTTATCATGCCCATTCCTGACTTGCCTGAGTAAAAAATCCCAGGTTTTGATAAACTACGCTTGTCCAGAAGGCCCTGGGTTCTGGCCCTGCTTCCAATGTGCCCACGTCCGGCCCAACTTCAAAATGCAGCCAGAGGCAGAGCAGGCACTTAGCAAGTCTAGACAGGAAACCTGGAGACCAAAACCGACTTTC
Source organism: Indri indri (assembly GCA_004363605.1). Taxonomy (NCBI): domain Eukaryota; kingdom Metazoa; phylum Chordata; class Mammalia; order Primates; family Indriidae; genus Indri; species Indri indri. The sequence continues at coordinate 32,243 of RJWJ010017705.1, read as the reverse complement.
AGGATAAGTGAGTGAGTACTTCTCCATGATCTAAAATGAGGGAGTGCACAGGGAAATCTCGGCCCTTGCAGATGACTCTCAAGTCTTCCAGTTAATGAAATGGCAAGCTGATAAACTTTAAAAAGATGTGACAAAGCAATGGATAGTAGGCAGGAAACGATAGCTGTATTTCTCTGCAAGTATTACTATGATTATAGTTTTCCCTTAAAATGACTTCCAGAAAAGTTACCTATACTATTTTTGTAAGATAAAGATCCCAATCTATCCATTACAGCCCTGGAAAGAAACCCAGGAGTCACTGCGGCCGGTTCCTGGCAGCGTCCCCCCAACCCCCGACAGCCCCACCCCAGTCAAAGGTCCACACAGCCAGCCGTTGTCAGAAACAAACCCCATCCTGTGTTTACTCAAAACCCAGCCGCAGCCAGAACTGGAAAACTGCATGAACTTTGGGTTACCACAACTAAGAAAAAAAAAAAACATAGTTAGGCTGAAGGAAGTTCTCAGCAGCGCAGAGACTGGGGTGGAGATGTGTGCGTTGTGTGGGGGTAAACATTAGATTAGGGGACGGAAGGGCAAGGCCACTGACCCTGGGTGTGGCCCTGGGCAGTGCTTTGCCTTCTCAGCCTCTGTTTCCTCCGGGGTCAAGAGGGTTTGATTAGGTGACATTTGAGAGCAGGCTTCTCAGGATGGCTGCTATGTAGTGAGACCAAGGAGAAGCCTTATTTTTCTCTTTATAGGAGGGGTGCTGGGGAGAGGTAGTCTGAAATGGTGAGGATTCTTCAGCCAGAAAACATCAAGGCGATGGGGATATTAACATCATCGTCAAGTCCAGGGATCCATGCAGAGTGAGCCCACCCTCCCCGGCCCCTTGAGAGTGCACCATGCCCTCCCTCCCCCGCTGCAGACACCCAGCACTTGGCGGAAGCCCCCGACAGGCCCACAGCCAGGCAGGGTGACACGGAAAAGCAGCGCTGGCCAGGAGAAAGAGGACAGCAGCCTGGCCGGAAGCAGCCACCCATGGGGTCTCTGAGGGCTTCCCCATCCCCCCTGCAGTACTGACCGCCACAGGAGTGAGCTCGCGGGAGCTGGAGGGGTGTGAAGTCGCACACCCTGACATACACCGGTACATGACAGTGAGTGAAAAGGAAGAAATAGATCGTAAGGTTAAAACTTCAAAATGAACAAGATTAAATCTTAAAAATCAGAATTAGACTATTCCAATAACCCAACATTATTGAAAAGTTATGAAAACAGACAAAAGAGTTGCTAGGGAGATCCCCACCCGGTGTGTAAGGGGCTTGTCAGGAGACAGCTGGCTGTGGTCATAGGAAAAATAAAATTACATCTATATTCACACCTAATGGGTGTGGTGCGCACTGTCCGGGGGATGGACACGCTTGAAGCTCTGACTCGGGCTGGGCAAAGGCTATATATGTCACCTAAACATTTGTACCCCAATAATATGCTGAAATAAAATAAAAAATAAATAAAACCACGTCAAGCCTTTGCCCCAAGGAGGTGAGATGTCTCACTAAGTTAGTTACACGATTAGTGACAGAAAATGGTTTTTTTCCCAACAATACATATATAACTACCCAAAGTTATAGCAGAAGTCACAGGGAAGCATAATGAGGGTGCCTGCAAAGTGAGGAAGGTGTGACCTTATCTGAACTGTCAGTCTTGGATGTCTTTGTGACAAGAGATGCCACTGCTTTCTGTTGGAAACCCTCCTCCAGCCTTGACACAAGTTCTGCAAACAATCCCCTCACCTTCTAAGCACCCAACTGGGTCTCCTCTGACTCCCTGCCTCTTTAACTTTGGACACTCCCCTAAGTCTTTGTTCTACTTTCTGCTTTATTTTCTCTCAGAAAACACAGCAATAAAGTAATTACTGTGCTTTACTCACCAACCCCCAAAGAAAGTCCCTCACAAGAGGTACAGTTTCTACTGCTTTGTATGCTTATGTCTATAGATGGACTCTTAAGGCTTGGGTCTTAAAATTCAGTGATAAGAATGGAGGATGCTTTTACCCTCTAGGGCAGCTTCTTTAGATGCTTGATTAAAAGTTCTAGACATGATTAACAGACAGAGGGAAACAAAGAGATTTCCAAACTTCCCGGTAATTACTAACTGTATCTGTGTAAGAACTTAGACCAAACAGCTGAATTTCGACTTAACATTTTGGCCTAAATTTAAAGATGCCACACAGCCTGCTGAGAAGGGTACTATGGCAGTGACGAGAGGAAATAGAAAATGGTGGCCATGTTCCAGTTATCTATTGCTGGATAACTACCCCAGAACTTAGAGGCCTAACATAACAAGTAAGTTGTTGTATCTCACAATTTTGTAGATCAGGAATTTGGGCAAGGCTCAGCTGAGTGATTCATCTGTTCCATGTGGTATCAACAGAGGTTACCTAGTGGGACTTGGCTGGAAGGTGGTCTGGTCTGGAGGGTCTCTCATACATCCGGCCACCTGCAGGGACAGGTGGAATGTGAGGCTCAACTGAGAACTTCCACTGGAGCACTGACCTGGGGCAGCTCCAGCATGGCAGCCTCAGAGTATCTGGATATTTTCGATGGCCCTCAGGACTCCAACAGAAAGTGTTCCATTCAAGGGACCCAGTTGCAAGCTGCAGGAATTTCTATGAGCAAACCTTGGAAGTCCCAGAAAGTTACTACTGCCTCATTCTATTGGTCAAGCAACTCACTAAGAGTAGCCCAGATTTAGGGGAAAGGGATTTAGACTCCACTTTTGATGGAAGAAATAGCAAAGAATTTGTGGGCATCTTTAATCTACCATGGATCCTATTGTTATGCCTTTCCCAGTTGCACGCTTGGATTAAATCCTCACAGGGACAGTTAGTTTGCTCCACAGATTGCACAAGATCATCTCTTCACTGCCCCCAGTGATGCGGTACCTCTTATCCAGGTACTATACCAGAGTCAGAGATTTAGCATCATTTTTAGGTCTGGAAGGAGTAATGACTGTTAGAAAAATATCTAAAAGTCATCACCAGCATTGATTTTAATATCCATTAGAATTCATTACAGACTTGATCATTTATGTTTCAATATACAGTGAAGAGGACAGCAGAGCATGTTGGTAAGAGTATGAGCTTTGCAGTCACAACCCACCTCGGTTCAAATCCCTGCACTGTCGTTTGCTGGCCATACAAATTTGGGGCAAGGGACTGAAATTTTCCGATCTTCAGTTTTAAAATGAATGTAACACCTGTAGCAGATGTCTCAGGGGCCCCTCACTCTTGATCTGTGTCCATTTCCTTCAAGCAAAAGTTGTGGGAGAACTTCTATGTACTTGTCAGGAGGTCCTGGTAGATGAGAGCCTCACTGGCTGCAGCAGGTGACCTCCATACGTCACCCTCCTCCAGATGTTTCCTTAATTCCTGACCCAGTCTCCGGGGCCCCTTGCTCCTGCTCCCTGGAATCAACTCCCCAGCAAACTAGTTGCATCAAAGTCTTCATCTCAGGATCTACCTTTGGAGGAACCAAAACTAAGGGAATTCTTACCTTATAGGATTGTTCTAAGCCTAAGTTCAGAACATGAAAATTGTCTGGCACAGAGCCTGGCACACAGTTGCCTCTCATTTGTTCTCTGCCCTTTTCAGGCATCCAGACCACTTACCTTTCCCCAGATCTGGGCAGCCCTTCCCAGCCCTGCTCGATGCTCAGTCTGTTCCTCCTGACAGGATGCCTTCCCCTCCCTCCACATGCTGAAATCTCACACACCCTTACACATCCTTCTCTGACCTCCGTGGGTGGGTGGAATCCTCTGATTATACTGACTCATGGCACCACCGCTGTCTCCTTCCCTACGCTTCCCACAATTTTACATTTTATCAGGGTCATTGTGTTATCTTCATCTATCTTCTTCATGAGACCTAAGCTCCCACAGAGCAGGGGACATGTCTGTTTTTCCTAGCTAAGGAAGGAGAAATTAGTATTTGCCGAGTGAGTGAATTAATAAACAAATGCACAAGATGTTCTGTCATCTGTGATGCATGCACTGGCCTCTTCCTCCTTCCTACTCGCTTCCCACCAACCAACACACATTTCCACCCTGGAAATAATTTCTTCCCTTCCGTGTTTTTATAGCATATTGTGGTGACTTGCATTTACCATGTTTTCTTCTGTAGTTCAGGTGTTTTTGCTTATTTGTTTTTTCTGTCTTGCTTCCTTCCTACCTTTCTCCCTCCTTCCCTTCTTCCCTCCCTTCCTCTTCCCTCTCTGTCTCTTTCTCTCTTTCATTCTTTTCTTTCTTTCTTTCTTTCTTTCTTTCTTTCTTTCTTTCTTTCTTTCCTTTCTTTCTTTCTTTCTTATGCCAGCATAAAGGCATAAGCCATGTGCTCACGGGAACTCAGGTGTGTCTGCGCTGACCCTGCCTGGGTCTCATCTGACTGGGCTCCTTGGGATTGTTGCATTACATGTAGGGCTGATGTCTGGCCTTACCCAGACCCACCCCTCCCCAAATCAAGGAGCCCTGGCTGTCCCTTAACCTTCACAGCAATATTCCCATTGAAGAAAGAAGTTGCCCCAAGAGAAGGAAAGGCAGGCCTGGGAGCCAGGCCAGGGATGCCTGTCGTTGGGTGAGAACAGAGGGACACATCTGAAGGCTCATGTGGCATTGCTGCCCCAGCTGTCTTCCAGTCCAGCCCACAGAAACATTTTGCTAGGTTCCTGGGAAACTGGGGCTTTAACAGATGAAAAGAGAAAGACTTCTGAAAAGGCTGTGCTAGAGTAAGGTAGAAAATTGAGTGCATAAGACTGGGGCATGGCTTCCCTAGACTCCCTCGGGGCTACGGAAGCCCGTGTGGCAGTTCTGATCAATGAGACATGAGCAGAAGCCTGCAGGAGCTCTGGGAAGGGCTTCCACCTACAGTTAAAGACACAGCTGGTATTTTCCCTTCCCCGTTGCCTGCCTGGAACGTAGACACTATGTCTGGCACTACAACAGTCATCTTGTGACCATAAAGAAAAGGCCAAAATTGAAAGGCTAAAATTGCACTGACCAGGACATCATCAAGCTGCTGAACCTCAGTATTTCTGGTAAAGTGAGAAAAATCAATACCAATTTTTGTTTAAATGACTCTCCATTGGTTTTTCTGCTGCTTGCCGCCAAACGCATCCCTAAGTGATGTAGAGCTAAAGACACGTTTTAGTTGCCATTTGTGTGTTCCCGTGTGTCAGCAGCACCATAAGCGGGCACGACTGGGGACAGCATTACAACCTGTGACCCTGTCATGCCCGCTCTGTTCCACAAGTTCCTGGAGAGCGAGGAAATGCGGCACAGTCCATCGTTGCATTTCTCCCGAGCCCTTGCCAAGCACAGGATCTCACTCGCGGTAGGTTTGATAGATTTTTTTTTTACAGTAATCTGCCTCTAAACAGGAAGAGATAGAGAATCTGCTTCAGACTATTAGAGAAAAATCATGACTTCAGAACTAATGGTGTCAGCTTTGTCAGTTGGCACAGGGAGGTCAAGAAGCTTATGCTCCCCCCAACACACCCCCACTCTGCCACCAGGTGCTCTGAACTTAGGGGAGGGTGGGACAGAGGAAAGGAAACTGAAGGCAACCCCTTCACAGATTTTCTCTCTTGAAAGATGGTCATTTCAAATGTGTTACAGGAAATTTTTATTTAAAACGTTAAATGAAGAAGGGGGGATAATATAAATATATATAACAAAAACTAAAAGCATGGGCCAGCCCAAGAGAAATCTTATCAGGATCCTTTATCTCCAGGAGGTGTCTGAAATCAACCCAGCCTTGACTTTGAGGACAAGACCCCTGAATCCCCCAGGACAGACACTGCCGAGTAAAAGCTGGCGCAGACAGGCACGGCAGGCTTAAGTGTCCACCGAAAAAGGTATACTCAGCACTTGACACAATCACCAAAGGATTTTTATTCTAAAAACATTTTTATTAAAGTTTGAAATAATTTAATCACAGACTTTCATCGGAGTTCAGCAAGTACTTTGCGCCCAACTGTAATATTCTTCCAGACGTTTAAGCAGGAAGCCCTGAATCCAGAGAGCAGAAAACACCTCGAACCAAGCCAGCAGTGACCCGGAAAAGTTAATCCTCCCTGCTCACACCAGGCTCTTGGGGTTCCCTACTTTACTGGCAATCTGTTACCTCTGAAACTAAAGAGGAGGTTTTGAGGGTTCTTTTCCAGTGAGATAAAGGAGCTCACAGCTGGAGGTGCAGTGGACGGAGGCTGGCAGCAGCATTCAATCTTAAAGAGCAGGGAGGAGTGATTCCTGGAAGAGGACTCAAATCTTCTCTTTTGATTACAGGGAAAAACCTCCCCGTTAGCTCTCAGAGCATCCCACTCACCATGGATACCACGTACCCCTATATTTCATTCATCCTTTCATGTGATATGTCTTTGACATTGGGAAATCTGTAGGCCTCTGCTTTCCAAAAAACATTGACAAGGGTCCACTTTCCATATCCCACGGTGATACGGACACTCCAAGAATCAGTGGTGAGCTTCCCGGATGGTCCTGGAGGTAGGGGACAGGGACTTTGCCTTGTTTGTCTCCATTCACCAAGAATCCACTGAGTGCTTGTGCTAAGCATAAGTCATCAGGAACAAAGCCAAAGAGTATAAGACAAAGCCCCTACCCTCAAGGAACTCACAGTCCATTAGGAAAGACAGACAAGGACATGGCAATTTCGGCCCTCAGAAGAACACATACAGGAGTTAAGAATACGGCATTTGGAGCTAGGTATAAGGGTTCAAATCCTGCTTCTACCCCTTACTAGCCTGGTAATTGAGGCAAGGAACTTAAGCCTTCCAAGCCTCAGTTTCCGCATATTAAACTAGGGATAGTACTATTGGCTGCTTCATAGGTTTGGGTAAAGGAATGAGATAATGTCTGAAAAATTACTTAGAAAAATCCTGGCCTAATGACTCAATAAATGACAACTGTTCCAACTGGGGTGACCATCTGGTGCTCTGGGATCCTGTAAGAGGGGCCTCTCTGCCAATTTAGGGATTCAAGAAATGCTTCCCAGGGAAGACCTGAACAGGAAGAAGCACTCAGCCAATTGGACAGGATGGGAAGGAGTTTTCCAGAGCCAGGAAACAGAACATGCCCTGACACAAGAGAGAATGGAGACTGGAGAGGAGATGCACGAGGTCCCGTATGGCCAGCACTGGGCAGGGGCAGAGATGGAGGGATGGCAGGAGATGAAGCCAGAGAGCTAAGCACTCATCCACCCATTCAATAAATACTTGCAGAGAACCTACCATGTGCCAAGCACTCTCTTCTCAAAGCTGCAAATACAGCAGTGAGCATAACAGATACAAACCCCTGCCCTCACGAAGCTTTGAGTAGACAGTTTGAATGAGGTAAATAAACAGACTGGAAAAGGCCTCTACATTTTAATCAAGGAGTTTGGGCCTTGACATGCCCTTGACACTAGGCAGCATTAAAAAATTAGAAGCAGTGGAGTGATACAGTCAGGTTTGGGCTTTAGAAAGAGCACCTGGCTTGCTTGTGGGAGGCTGGAGGCAGGGGACCCATGAGGACACTGTCATGTCCTAGGCCAAGGAAGCTGTGAAGGCAGGCTAACCATAAACCTGAGCTGGAACTGCAGCCCAAGAAAACAGTCAAATTGTAGCACGTGAGAGCTGCATTTGTGTGCAGTCCTGAGAAATGTCTCTTACCCACACTCTTTGGTTTCAGGCTCTCCACTCTGGCTCCCCCTAGCTACTGACTCCCTAGAGAGTGTTTAGACTCCCAGGCAACAATCTGATTGGTTCAGCTGATCCCTTGCATCTCCGTAGGGCTGTGGTCCTGGCAACTTCCCTTTGATGGAAGGTGAATGGCAGAGGAAGTTTGTTCACTCTTTACAGCCTTTCTCCTGTGCCATGGCACCCTTTCAGGGCCCATTCAGAGTTATGAGCTTTCTACCCTAGAGCCTTTGCTTTTTGCCCTACAATATCTTACAGGATGCTTTGGAGAGACAAAGATCAGTCAGGCCTTGAACCTGCCCTCGAGTTGCTCACAGTCTGGTAGGGAAGAAAAGACGAAAATGTGATTAACATCACAGAAAGTAGAAAGCACTAAATGCTATACTAAAGGCCCAGATAAGCTAGTTGGAGAAATCAGGACTGGGAGAGATTATTCCAGTGTTTGGGAAAGGCTTTGTAGTGGAGGAAGCATTTGAACAGAGCCCTAAAGTGGGAATAGTGTTTGAAGAGGAGGAAATAGCACAGGAAAAGCCAGTTTCAGGAAAGCCACTGGTGCATGGGCAAGCTCTCCCTGTCACCTCTTCCTTTTGGAGCATTCACACATGCACACATGCATGCAACAAGCATTAGTTGATCACCTACTGTGTACCAGGCTATAAGGACCTCTTCTTTTTTGAATGTCTTTTGAACAACTGCTGGACTATTGTATTCTAAGACAAATGTCCTGTGGTAGCCATAGGATGGGCCACATCACAGAGAAAATGAGGTCTTGGACAGCAGCCTTCCTAAGACTCTGGTCCTCCCCTTTGGGGCCTGGCCTCCAAGGAGATAGCCCACGGATGCTCAAACTATGACTGCAGCTCAACTACCCTCTAAAGAACTGAACAAAAACAACAACAACAATGAAAGTTGCAGTACAGTTGCTAGAAATAACCAAGAATTATTTGGTTTTTTAGGAAGTAACACCTAGCTCCTGCTCCTGATGTTTCCTTCCATGTGGACACTCCGAACCCTCGAGGGAGAAGGCATTCAGGACCTCATTGTGAGTTTCAGAAAGGAGCCAAGTATACACGGCTCACTCCCAGGCTCCTGCTCTGTCCCTTATGGGCCAGGCCACGGGCTGGAACTAAGCAGCTGCTGGGCTTCTCCATGCCCTGAAGTCCCCAGGGCCAGAGCCCATGTGGGGAGGCTGCAGGGCCCTACATGTCCTGGGACTGGGTGTGGGAGTGTGCCCAGCTCTAGTGTTCAGTCAGGAAGCTCTTTGCCACATGCCTACAGCACACCCTCCAATGCCAGCTTGCAGTAATACAGGGAACACTCTGCCACCTTTCTGCCTACTCTTTTGTCCTTTCTCTGAATTGTTCAGAACTCGGCTGAGGAAAATGGGAGTGATGAGGAGTGGAATTTGTGGGGGAAATACACATGGAGTGATGAAAACATCTGATGCGGCCTGTGGCATGGATCCAAGCCAAGGTGGGTCTGGTGACCCTTTCCTTGGTGACTTGTGGCAGCCTACATGGGGCCATGTGGTTATGGGGCTGTTTCACACTGGATGGTGGGCAGCTTGCAGTCTGTATGATGCTCTGTGCCCCAGAGCCTTCCCTTGGCAGCCACTGCAGCTCATGGTTGGTTGGTTTGTGGATAAGCATATGGTTTTATCTCAAGGCTGTTTGAAACAGGATAGAGCTTGAGCAGGGAGCCAGGCCATGGGGTGAAGAAGGCAAAGACGGGGGCTTTTGGATGCAGACTGCTGCAGCTGACCTGGAACTACCTTACCCACAGGTGGGCGTGGTGTGATGCCAGGCAAAGCTGGATGAAACAGGGTTGAGCCTTCTTAACACAACAGTGCTGCAATTAAACTACAAGGCCACTGAGTTCCTGTGCTGTGCCGTCAGTCCCAGGCCTGAGCCGGCAGAGCCAGGTCACCTGCCCAAGATTCTATCTCCTTTCAGGCCAAGGAGAGCCCCATACATTGAGAGGTACACATCTTAAATTCATGTGGCTTGTCCACAAACTAGGAACCTTAACGCATGCTTAGAATGCTGAGAATCGCTGGGTGAGTTTTGATGTGATGCAGTTCTTGTTAGATGGGGTTGCAAGAGTCATTTATTGAAGGAATTTGGCTGAAAACTCTATGTAAGTAGGACAATAATAAAGGAAGGTACACAAAGAGGAGGCAAAGAAAAGGACAACCACCAGGACAATGGTACAGTGTCTGGCCTGGGGAACTGTTGAACTGGTAGCGTATCATGGGATTATCCAACTCGGGGGAGCAAGAAGGCGGACAGGGTGCTTCCAACAGGCCCGTTGATTTTACAGCCCCCACACGAAAGACCCACAAAAGACAAGATCTAGAGGAGTGTGCTAGGATACGTCAATGAATGAAGGAATGAATGAATTTCTGATACAGAAAGCAAAGGGCCCTGAGTACCAACATACAGGCGCTAGAAGCAAGAAGTTAGACCAGGGGTTCAGCCCATGCAGCTCATTAGAATCCCCTGCAGAGCTGCAGACACTCCGGAGCCCAGACACTTACAGCAGAAGCCCTGGGGGAGGGTCTGGACAGCCATCTCCCCAGAAGACCCCAGTCTGCCTCCGAGGCTGAGAACCTCCTGTTCCCTGTCACACATTCACTCAAGGCATATCCCCCCGCGCTGGCCACGCTGGTTGTCCTGGTGCCACGCTGCCAACCAGGAAAGCAAATATTTGCTTTGTTCCTGGCTTTAACCTTAACACAGACCAGCCCCCACTTGGGGCCAGCTGTTCTCCAGCTGTGTCGCATCCTGGGGTTTGGTATTAGGAAGCACACTGTTGCTGCACATCTAAGCCACACTCTTTGAGAGTAATATTTAAACTAGGCAAGCCTGTTTCCTTATCTCTAAAATGTGAGTTACAATACTTGCCTGGTAAACTTTTTTTTGAGGATTCCCTTGAGCAAAATACGTAAAACCTTACACAAAAATGTTGGCTTCCCCTCCTTTGTCCTTGCTTTTGTTTCTCCCACTCTTCATCTTGAGCTTTCTCCCGCCCTGGTCCTGGTGGTGGCTGAATAGCTCCTGGCCCCAGTGGGCTGTAACTGCAGGCTGGGCCGTTTCTGAAGACCCAGTGGGCAGCAGGTTCTGGGAGTTTCTCTGCAGGAGGCTTTGTTTTGCTCTGCTTTGCCTGAGGAAGAATGAGGAAGTGGGTTTTGCAAGCGTGCCAGAGATGGGGAGGACTCACTCGTGTGGGAGCCCTGAGGGGGAGGGGTTATGTCCTCCACTGCTGCTTTGGGGTCTGGCTGGCCACAGGGGCCACAGGAGCGGGAGCTTCTGGGGATGCACAGGGAGGCTCTAGGCACCAAAGCTGGCAGAGGCTGCAGCCCAGGGTGGCAGCTGGACGGCTTGTCCACTGGACAGCCCCAATCAGTGCCCTCTGTGGCGTGACAGTGCTTTCTTGGAGCGTAACGGCAGTGATGAGTAGCCCTGAAGGTTGGCATGAACCACAGAAGCCAACGAGTGAGGACCACAAGAACAGGAAAATAACCACCAAAATATGAGGCACTTTTGTGTGTCCAAGTAAGCTATCGGCAGGAGGTCATGGCCAAAACCAAGAGGAGTTTGAGAGTAGAGGCAGGAGCAGGGAAACAGCTGAGTCCCACTGATGGCATCCACTTGCTCACACAGGCTGGAAAAACCCAAGAAACGCACGCTTTATCTGTGTGTTCAGCAGACACCTAAATGCTGTGTCTGCTGCGCTAGGTGCTGGGAATACATCACTCAGCAAGAATGCTCCTGCCCTAGGAACTTACAGGAAGTGTACGTCCCATCTTCTCTTTGGAAGAGCCCCTAGATATTCCCATAAGCACTTAAAATACTTGCGACATCAAATTTATTCTTTAGTGCCTATGTTATTTTTGGTGCCTAGTATTGCTGTCTCCTGTCATCCTCAGTAAGTTCTTGGGGAAGTGGCATTTCATCATGTAAGGCTTGTGTTTTTCCTATGGGCAGTGCATAGAAGTGTAAGGTTTCCAAAGACTATTTGTCGCCCTCTCCCCCCAGATTTTGTAGGGTCAGGGGAGAAAAAATTCACCTTCAGAACGTTAAAACAATAAAATCAACATAAGGTAGATAAGATCAGCCAAATTAAGAAAAGAAACTACCTTGTTTCATTTGTCTGTTTGTACATGTGTGTAATTTGTATTCAGGTGCACAGAATCGGGTTAGTCACTATCCTTGGTTCAAGACACATATTCTTCATTGGTCCTTGGATGGCCTGTTTCTTAACCTGTTTGCTTGATAATTAATGAGACAATAATAATCTTCCACCCAACGTGAGATCTAGAACTTAATGAAACTTACATCCTCCTAACCTATCCCAACCCTCGTCCCCCACCTGCCACCTGACATAATCACCATCCACACATACACACACATTTATATTTAAGAGCACATGTACGACAAAACTGTATTTTAACTATAGATGTATGTGTACATATATGCTCATATGCAAGAGAGAGAACATGTTTAGTTTTGTTGTTTTTTATTTTATATACGAGGGCATCATGCTATAAAATGCTTCTAGCACTTATTTACTCAGTAGCATATTTCTAAGATTTATCCATATTGTTGCATGCTATTTATTTATTGTAGTAGTTTCTTTTACCATTTATAAGATCCACTGTGCTATTTCACTGCAGTTTATGTACCCACTTTCTGGTCTAGTGGGTATTTGGGTGGTTTCCACATTGTATTTCACTCTTTATTATGGACATTTTCAATCATACGCCAACGTGGGGAGAATACTACAGGAAACCCAGTGCAGCCATCACCAGCATCAACAATTATCCACATATGGCTGATCTTATTTCATGTTCTCCCACCCAGCACTGGCTAATTTTGAAGCAAATCTCAGATATCACCCATAAATAATTTAGCATGTCTGTTAGAAAGATAATGACTCTTTCTTAAAAATGTAGCAATCCCAATATCATGCGTATTCCTTAATATTGGCATAGATCCAGCACTCAGAATTTCCCAGTCACCTTGTACAGCATGACCCACACTTCTGAACTCATGGAGGGGAGGAAATGCGTAACCTGTGCAGTCAAGGTGGAGTCTAAAAAGCCGTTGGCGGTTCTCTTCTGCTGCAGTCAGCATTTTTTCTGGGTCATTGCTGAAGCTGCGAGAATCCAAAGATGGGGAGCTCCAAAGAGCACAGGTGAAGCCTGGGAGAAGCCCAAGGAGGAAAGCCACATGGCTCCCAAGCCCGAAGACCAAGAAAAGGCAGAAGCGCCCAGAGCCGCAGTGTGCGGCATCCTCACCTAATCCGCTGTCTCAAACCTCGTCTCCTCTGCTTTCACGGGGCAAATCCTGACTAGGTGCTCATGGGCCTCTGCCTGCCCTTTTTATTTCTTCTCCCTCCTTGGATGCTTAGAAAACAGGAGAAGAGCAGAAGAGAATAGGAAAACATAAAAGTGAGAGTCAAAAACTGACCCAAATCTCCTTCATCTAAGCCACGGGTTGGCAAACCTTTTGTGCAAAGCACTGGATAGTAAATATTTTAGGCTTTGCTGTCTCAGCTACTCAATTCTGTCTTCAAAGAGCAACAGCAGCCAAGGACAGTCTGTAAACAAACAGACCAGGCTGCATAGTAACAAACTGTCTGCATAAGCAGGGGGCAGACTGCATTTAGCCCACAGGCTGCAGGTTGTCATGCTTGGCCTAAATACAACCAGTTTTATTTCGGTCTATTCCTCCTATGTTGTTGATTATTAAATAGTTACTATAGGTGAAATAGAAAATAGAGTAAAATGGAAATATAAAATATAGCTAAATAGTTAAAAGTTAATGTTATTATCCCCACTTTTCAGATGAGAAACGATGTACTACGAGATTAGAGGACTTGCCCAAGATCACAGAGGCACCACATGGCAGTGCTTGAACTTAAACCCAGGAAAATCTGTCTTCAAAGTCCTTGTTTTTAACTTTTCTCCTTGTCTAGATGCAAACAAATTTTAATACTGTTGTAACCATAAAAATTGTACAAAACAATTTATAATTTTACCTTAGCATTGCAAATATGTAAGTCTTACAATCTTGATCATTATAATTGGTAATTGCTGCATAATTTTTCATCATCAGGGTAATAAGTTTCACTAAAATATTACATATATGTAATGATTTATTTTATTGAATTATTTCCTAAGATAAATTTCCAGGAGTAGCATCAATGAGCATCTCTCTCTGACCTTGTTGTCATGTGTTGGGGAGGAGAGTGATGATTTGTGGCGATTGCCAATGTCTCTGGTGTAAATACTCCCTCCCACAAGGGCTAATTTTAAGCTGCCAACATGACACCACTGACAGAGTTGGGGAGAAATGCACACACTTGGCTCTTGCAAGAATGTGCAAGCTGGGAACCCAGTGCTCCACTGGCTTTGTTCATTTTGCCTTTTTACTTTCCAGCACCAAATTATAAATGGAATTACAGGGAGTGAGAGTGACTGTTTTGTAACAACTTTGATCTCACTTCTTAACACTCAATAGTCCGTGAGTGTATACTGGTAGCCCAAAGTTGCTTTAATTTATATCTCTGGTTATTACTGAAACTATCATTTTTCCATGTGTTCCTTTATGTGTGTCTCTTCTGCAAATTCCCTACTCATGTTCTTCCATCTATTAGGGTGATGATGCTGCTATAGACTAAATGCTTGTGTCTTCCCAAAATTCATATGTTGAAACTCAAACCCCCAATATAATGGTATTAGGAGGTGGTGCCCTTCAGAGGTGATTAAGTCATGAGGGCAGCCATCTATGAACAAGGAAGTGGGCCCTCACTGGACACCAAATCTGCCAGTACCTGGATCTTGGACTTCTCAGCCTCTAGAACAGTGAGAAATAAATTTCTGTCGTTTATGAGCTACCCAATTTAAGATATTTGGCTATAGAAGATGCCTTTCTTAAACTTTGAACAACTCTATTTGTTATAGTTATTAATTCCTTGAACTTGTTTAACGCAATTTCTTTTAAATCTTGCTTTATTATTTTATCGTGCTGAAATTATAACATAATTAAGACTGTCCATATTTACTCTGGCAATTCCTCTGTTGGTAGTGAACAGGGGGGAGTTCATCCTACTCTTTCATCTATTCTATAAACATCTATTAAATGCCTGATCTGCGGTACTGGAGATACAGCAGGGATGAAAATAATCTCTCTGCCCTCACGAGATGTTCCATTCAGGGAGGACACAGATAGAAAACAAACAAGCAAATACATAATGGAGGGTCTGGTGGTGATAAGAGGTCTGATGACACAAAAAGGGTGAAGGCGCGGAAGGGATGGAAGGAAGTGCTATTTGAGAAAGGCCTCTGGGAAGGTCACATTTGACCAGAGACCTGAATAGGCAAAGGAGTGAGACATGATGATTTTTCTGCCATTTGATTTTTTTAAATTAAGCCCATTTATCTATCTGGATTTTTTTTGCATGATACAAAAAAGGCCCTGGTGACATTTTTCCAATTTATATACCATTATCTCAATGCTCTTCCTTCTCTTTCTTTTCAGCAGTGTTACGAAGTTGGGGCTATTTCTCAGTTCACTAATAAGTTTCAACATGTGTATTTCTCTGACAGCCCACTCTGCTTTAATTGCTGTTTTGTGCATTGCCCTCTCCAAAAAGTTCGCCGATCCTTGCTGGTTCTTCCACTTTACCATTTCTACATCACCCTCTCCAGTCTCAACATGAAATTCCATTTTCCAGAAAGGCAAACCGTGTCTTAACCATCTCTGTATCCACAACACCTCCCATAAAGCCAGGCCAGAATAGACTTTTAATGCATTTTTGTTGAATGAATGAATGAATGAATTTCAAAACTTATGTAAATGTTTTCCACTCTTATTCAGGCCTAAGGGCACCTCGTTCTGTTAAATAGGTCACAAGTAGCAGAGACCTACTCACACCCACTCATAGGCACATTCACTCCTGCCATTGATTTTCAGAAAAAAACAGAAGTTTAGTCCTTCACTACAAACCCACCATAAACACAGCAGCTTTGCTAAACAACTGAGGAAAAGAGCAGAGTCTCTCAAAAAGGCACAGCCACCTCCATAAGAAAGGACATACATAGTTTGTGTTTGAATTATTTCATTCTGTTTATTTTACTTGGGATAGGATTGGAAGTCTTGAAGGCCAGTCTTCAGCGTGGTTAGACCATGTGCTTTTCCAGTTCTGTGTCTGCATCGTCTGCGCATACATATCCCCCCCAAAACCAAGAAGACCAGCGAAAGGGGAGCCAGCGCAATCCCCCAGGAGAACGTGGAGGTGGCTGTGGGAAGAACAGAGGAAGGTCAGGGGCTGAACATTCTCTCAGTGCAAAACAGGACAGAGCAGTGCAGGTGTACAGAGAAGAAAGGAGTTGGAATTTGTTTTTCTTGATAAATGGGCACTGATTTCCAGGAAGTACACCCCTTACACCAAGATCAAGGATATTTGAGAATGACGTCTGCAGCATTAGAGAAACAAGCAAGGAAGGACAAATCTGTTAGGAAGAAACATCACAGAGTAAGGGGGCAAGTGCCAAGGATCTAACTTTGTTCCGCCAGTAGGACAATGTGCGTTTAATATGCTGCCTGTTTACATCTGAATTAACCAACTGTGACATTGCCAGGGAACAATCTGCCCTTTTCCAATAAGCATGGCTATCATGAGGATTAAATAAAGTAGCAAAGGAAAAGAAAACAAACTTTGAATAAAGGAGCTTTAGGTGCCAAGATTATTGCTTGGATCCAGCTATTTTATATTCTGTCCCTTGGTATCTCTGTGTTATGGAAATAGAGGAAGAGACTATGAATAAAAAGTTAAAAAGTAAATCTGAGAACAGAGTGTTATTAGACATGTTGTCGATGAGGCCAGAAATCTACATGTTTAAGCTATTATTTGCTATAGTCCGTTTGGTCATCCAAGAATCAACGCACTCTCAGCCTATTTCTCCAGAGGATTCTTACACCTTAAAATCCACAAGGCTTAGAAATAAGTGAAGCTGTAATTTTCTGAGCAACCACGGAATACGCCCCTCCATCCTGCAAAAGGCTTCCAGCCTGTGTTCTCTGGGATCAGTCGTGGCCAGCCCAGTGAAGGACATGTAGGGACAGGGCTCATGCTTTGGAAAATTTTAAAGGTTTACAGCGTCAGGACCAGACAAACCACAGGTTCCTTTGGCTCTCTAATCTGACTCCCAGAGGGTAGATTCTGCTTGTTGTGGGATCCCCTATTTGCAAATGTGTACAGCCACAGTCCCTCTTCCAGCCTGCACGTCTGGAAATGGTCTGAAACACCACGCTTTGCATATATGCCCCAGTTCTCAAACTACAAAATGAAAGGAGCTTTGTAAGCTGCAGGCTTTGGCCTCTCCAGGAGAAGCTGACTGGGTGGATCTGGGGTGAGTCCAGGGATTTGTATTTGTAGCTGGTGGCTCAGGTGAGTGTGATGCTGGGGTCACTCAGAGCACAGCTGGAGAAAAGTGGTGCTGGGTGTCGGTTCCTGCCCCAAGGCTTGCCCCAGTCACCAGCTTTCCAAACTACAGTATGTCTGCAACGGCCTCCCCAGCGAAATATGGTGATGTGGAGCACTCTGTGTTTATTGGATTGCTGCAAGACTGCCCGAGGCATTGCTGAGACTCCAGCCGGGAACTGCTGTGGTTGGCCTGCCATAATTTTCTCAGGCTGTCAACAGAGACTACATGAACTGCACCTCCCTTTCTGCTCAACGATTAAACATTGAGATGAAATCAATTTGGTCAAAAATGACAGCATAGGTTTTTCTTTTCTTCTTTTATAAATGTCCTTAAACGGGCACTAGGTTGGTTTGACTATCGTCTTGTACTTATTTCCTATTGTCTAATGACTTTGACCTTAAAGCCGTCCTGAACCCTGGGTATCTCCCAGCCCCAGCTCTTGGAGGATGAAGTTTCTCAACTTCAGGATAAAGAACAATCCACTCTCCTCTAGAGGCCATGCGAGGGCAGCTGATCCTGGTGACCCAAGGGATATTTAAAAGTTTATTGCAAAACCATTTTATCTGTTTTCCAAAAATCAGCTAGCTACTTTAATTTTTCATTTCAGTATAATCTCCCAAAGTCCACCCTCCACCCCACCAAAAAAAAAAAAAATCTTAAAAAATGGGGGATTTGCTTTCAGCACCCCACCGACAAGCAGCACACAGGGCTTCCTAAGGAATCACGTGGAGAACAAGTAGCTCCGTCTAGTATCTACGGAACATTCAACTTATTGTTTTCCCCTTTCGGCTTCCCCCAAATACAGACCTTCTTTGACTGTGGTGCGTAGCGTCTGAGAACTCCAGCTATTAAGGACAACACATTTAAAATCCGTGTTCAAATCCTCTCTTATGACTGGATCAAAAATCAGTGGCACTTCAATGTAGTTCTCATTGTTTTCAGAATATTCCCTGAATTAGAAAACATTCATGTAAATGTGATGTGTCAAATGCAAGCTTGTCTTTTACAACATAGACACGCAAACTTTCTCAGTTAGGAGCATCCACTGTGCTTAAATCAATTTCAGGGTTCATAAAGTTAGGAGCCACGCTTGTTACTTATTTGGGACAGTCCATAGGCCTGTTCCTGAGGACTGAAGTATTGCTGAAGACGTCGGTCACTGCAATAGGACGTTTGTTACAACGAGAACTTACAGGAGCCAGTTGGGTTTGGATAATGGAAAAGTTTGTTTTTTCAGTCCCTTGATGAACAAAGAACCAGTAGTGGGAACAGAAACATCTAATTTGGGGAAACTTGACTCTTTCACCAATAAATCGTTCCCATATTGAAGGGCAGGGAGTTTCCAGGACTCCAGCCCCCAGTTGTCTCCCTTCTCCTCGTCCCCACCGCCGACTCACTCTGCAAACTCAAGTCCAGATCAGAGGGCAGGGGAGCCACTCTAGCTGGAATAGCTACCACGTAGAATCTTAGAGGAAGCCAAAGTCACTTCTCTACTACATATTAGTAGGAATAAAAACATCATTGAGTGGATCCACTAGGACTATTTTTGTTTTATTTACAGGGGAAAAATAGGCTCCTTTAAGTAAATGGATAGTATGAGTAAGCTGACACAGGGCATTTAGTTACAGCCAAGTCTTTCGCAACAAGGGCTTGCAAGAACACGATTATGCTAACCACACATCATTTTTATCCACTAAATTATACCCAGAAAGACCTTTTGACAAGTCTTTCCAAAGAACACAGAAATTTGGCAAGCAAAAGTTCAGGTTAATGCAAGAATCAAAACTGTAATTTAAAAAATACTTTATAATTTGAAATGTTGAATGGTTCCCATTTACAAGGTTTGATTACTCTAGTTTCAGAGTAAGAAAACATTTTCTAGAGATGACTGCTTATGAGAACTGAATTCTTTCTGTCTTTTGTTACTAACCTTCCTTAGAGACTGTGGCAGCCCTGAGAAACAGAAGAGGTGCCTACAGGCACTATGGCCAGGTCTCAGAGTCTTTTTAAGGGTTTAGAAAAACGTTTAATAGGTTACAGAGTAAGGAATGGAAATTTATTATAATAACTCCAAAATGTTTTTTTAAATCCTGCAAAACTCAAGAAATAAATGTTTAAAAACCTACCAAATGCAACATCACTACCAACTGGTCAACTCATACAGAGAAAGTTTGATTCTTAAGATAATTGTTAGCAAAACTCAACTTTTAAAATTCTAAAAAGCCAACAGCTTAGAATAAAAAGAAAAGTTACTTTTCATGTGGTCCCTGTGTGTCATATGGATAAGTTGGATATGACATTGTCTTCAAAAGAAAGAGTGAAGCCTACAAAAGTCTCACAAGAGAAAACGCTGGCCCACTTACTGGCGCGGCCCCTCGGTCACACGGCCTCCCTGGTAGGCGCTGTCTATGAGGGTGTCGTTGGCTTTCCACCACAGCATCGTGGTTAAGGGTGTGCTGGCTCCCAGAAACACCTTGCACGGGATTACCAGTCTTGACCCTGTGTATGGCAAGACACAGCACGTCAACCCTCAGAACCCAGCATCTCACATCCACCAGCAAACCTGAACAGCGGACCCCTCCCTGTCTTCTCAAACACCCCTCACTGGCCAATTCTTTTCTTAGAAGGAAATTGAGTTTTCTCCAATGATTCTGTTCACATAGAGCTTTAGCATTTACCAAATACCTCCAGTTCCTTCAACTGGTCTTCACGGCAGGCTACAACCAGGAGGCACATGAAGTTGAATGGCTTCTCCAAGGCCATTCACCTCCTACAGGGCACTCGGAATTCAAGGGCTGCTTCCTCCACAACTTTAGTTACCTCAAAAAATCCAGAGCAATACACATATTTTTCTCTTTGCCCATTGCTGGTCTCAGCTCTGACATTTACCCTGGGAACTCTTCATTCCCAGACGTCACTCACTGAGGATTAACCCTGTAAGAAGCCCTGTATTTCCTATGGATGGCTCTGACGTTCCATGATATGGTGGTATTAGATCCCCTCACCTCAATCATGGGAAGTTATTTTTCTTTTTAAATCACCAAAGAGGAAGAGAGGGAAAAATAGAAGAAATCCTTCCCACTCATTTCTTCCTCATGGGTGATATGCCCCTTTGTGGGATGTCTTTTAATGTCTCTGGCCCCACTAGGGCTTAGAATGCCAGCTTTTCCCCATCTTATGCCACCCTTATGACCTCAAAGAGTCTCCCTTGGCTGTAGCAGCCCATGAAATCAGTGTCATGTGACACGACCACCCATGTAGTGCATTTGGAGCAGCTGACTAGGGACTAGGCTCCACTCAGCTGGGAAGCACTGAGGACCAGGGCACTGGGACCGCAGGCCACACCAGCACAGCCGGTGTCCCCACTGCCCGGGGTTTCCAGGTGGCTGTTCCTAGAGCCAAGGCAGCCATGTGGGCTGCAACTCACGTGCCAGCCAGCAGTCCCAGCATCTGCACAAAAGCCCACCTCCTCTATGGCCTCCAACTAAAATTTAAACCCAACACCAAACAGAAGTGAAAGGCAAATAATTTTTTTATTAATAAAAAGACTCTGCAGCCAGGATTTTATAAATGAGCATAAAACCTTCAAAACCGTTATATAGAAACAAACACACAAAAGGGTGCAGGCTTCACTGGCACGCAGACTGGAGTCTGAGCCCAGCCTGCCCCTGAGGGTGGCTTTTTAGACTTTGTTGAGCCACCATAACCCCCTAGGTGGCTTTTCCTTCTGGTAATGGGAGAACTAAAACCTTCCTGCAGGGTCAATGTTGGAACTGAACTGGACAGAGTAGATGCTCAATAAATGTTGATCCCCCGCCCCTACACGCACACAGCTAGCATCAAAGGCTATTATCACAGCCCCCATACGTGCTCTCACTGGCCACAAGTGTGGACCCTCCAGCAGGTGTGTGCTGGCTGGGATGGGCTGCACCACATGGGGTGAAGAGTGGAGAACCCCGCTGGTCATTCGCACCATACCATTCAACTGACCGGCTATTCTGGCAACAAGAAACTGCCTCTGACCACTGCCAGCCCCACTTCACAAATGGAGTCTTGGAGAGATGCTGAGATTCAGACAAGTGAATTATCTTAAATACACTAAAGGTGCTGGCTATGGAAAGGATTCCTGCTGTTGTTAATCCTCCCATACAGTTAATAACTACCACCAAAATATTCAGATTTTCAAATTTAGATTTTGGTAGGTAGAGTTTTTACAAAGCAAAACATACCTGTTTTCAAACAAGGCCGTTTCTAACAACATTGGACAAAGGGAGATGTTCCCTCGCATTTGTTTTTCCAGCCTCGCACACTGCGATTCTAAGGCCTCCACCCAGGCACACTGCACCAGGAGGGCCAGGTACAGCTGGCAGGCAGGAGTCCCGAGCCCCCGGGGTCGGGATGTCAGGCACCCCCACAGGCATCTGGGTTGCACAGTGCTTGCAGGCCTTACCCAGAGAAGCTGATATGGTCTTGAGAGGAGAAATAATCACAGGAATGGTCTCCTCTTTTCTTTCTGGGAAAGATGTAAGGAAAAGAGACTGCATTAGGAAAGCCCTCATTTACAGCTGAGGTTCAAGTTCCATTGTTTGGCTAATTAGCTAAGTTATCCTTTCCAGCGGGGCCAGTCATTGTGAGAATCAGCCTTTGTCTGGCAAAGGAAACAGGCTCTCCACAAAATTGAGCATCCTTGGCCAACCTTTCCCAGCAGAGAGATTACTGGAAAGAGGCCACAGTTAAACACACATTCCACGGACAGACAGTCTCTGCTCTTTGCTCTGTGATAAACAATTAACCATTCCCTTCCCAGGCTTCCTGAACAGAATCTTAATAGTCATGTTTTGTCCATAGGATAGGCTTCACCCGAAGGTTTATTTGTCCTAAAATATGTCCTCCACCTCTCCTAAGTCCTGCCCCAAGACACTGAAGATTCGCTTCTTTAAGAAAAGGCACAGGGGCCTGAGCACCACTCATTTGTAAGGCTAATCCCACGATGGGTGATAAACACAGTAACCCAGCCTTGGCCGCTACTGTCTTGTTAATTGAAGACAGAAACTCTTCTTCGGGAGGTAGAGGGAGGTATTCAAGGGATTAGAACCAGTTTGAAAAAATCAGGTACCTGAAGTGAGGCAAAAAAGGATGCCTGGGGTGTGTGCAGGGCTATTTTATACACTGAATGCCTAACACAACTGGAGTCTTTGAAGGTGATTTCAGAGAGCTTTGGGAACATACTAAGGGTACATAATTGTCCAAAGTACGCAACTATCCTCATTGTCCTCACTTCTTCCGCTAAAAAGCACGTTGAAATCCTACCATGCACGAGTGTGAGGCAGCACAGCAGTGCAGCCAGAGGAGCAGTGGCTTCCTGACCATGGCCAGAGCCTTCTCCAGCCTCAGAGTCACCTCGCTGCCCTGTGGAGCTGGGGCATTCTAGAGAGACAGAGACGCCTCCAGGACCGGAACCTCAGTGCTTCTCAAACTTGAGGGTGCACCGGCATCACCTGGGGGGCTTGTGAAACACAGATCGTAGCCCCTGTGCCCATGCCCAGTTAGGTCTACATGGGCTTGGAAATGACGCAGCTGCTACTGGTCCAGGACCGCCCTTTTAGAGCCACTGAGACGCGGGAGCATGACATCAAGGATGACATGTAGGGTGGCCGCCCCCTAGTGTCCTGTGCAGTGTCGCACGAACAGGATAATGCCCATCAAAAGGCACAGGATGGCTCAGTCAACCACCCTCTCTGGGAACAAGGAGTCGATATGAATGAATCCTCACAGGACTGTGAAAGAAATATACTCTAGACACTTCGGTTCATGGAAAAACATGGTAAAACTGAATCTCTGGATTCTCTGTGAGAAAAAAATCATTTCCCCTCACAGACCAATTATATAGCCTTAATATGTTCCCAAAGCTTTCTGAAATCCCCTTAAAAGACTCCAACTGTGTTAGGTATTCCGTATATAAAATTAAAAGTTGTGGCACACTCCTCAGGGCAGAGTCCAGGACTTACACACTTTCACGCCCCTTGCACCTAGCTCCGTGTCCGGCATGCAGGAGGTGTGGCATAAATACCGAACAGGTGTGAAATACTGGCCACCATGTTCACAACATTATTTTCAAGTATAATTCCTTTTAATCAATGAGAACTGTATTTGAAATCCTGGTATCAAGGGCAACTAGACACACCTTAGGAATGACAAAAAAGAAAAAGAAAAAGGATGCTTTCCACGGGGTACACCAATGCATAGCCATCTGGTTGAAAAATCCGATAAAATCCTAGTATCCTAGAATTACACATAAAGTTACAGCAACCATGTTGTGATCGCTGGCCCCATGAATTCAAACCTTCCACAGTGGACTTTGCAAAGGGAACTTCCAAAGAAACCACTGTTTGGCCCTCTCTAGTGGCATGTTTTAGCTTCGGTCTTGGAACCCTATCAACTGCCCAATTCATTCATGTTTCCTAATAATACCCTAATTTGTATGTTTCAAAGTGTCACACAAATGTTTTATTAGGCCGATGCTTTAGGAAAGTTGACATATCTGTTTCCCTTTACCCTTCTTTAAAAGACCTTCAAGGAATTCTGTGTGGACCTGAATTTGTTCTTTGCATGCTTGTTATTGAACTAAGATGGAAAGATACCTTGATGGCAAGTACTTACTCCTGACATGTAGCTCAACACTCCTAGTGATGTTGTATTGCCGGCCTCCATGGGTAAATGTCATGGTGCAGCTGTAATAGCCCGCATCCTCCATGGACACATCATGCACGACCAAGCGAGTGGTCCCCCTCACTCTTGCAAATTTCTCATCGTCTTGATCCAAAAGGACAGAATCCTTAGGGAACATTTTTTAAGGCTACATTATGTAATAATAGATATCTCAAAAGCTATAAATCACATCATCATTATGAACCAATGTTGAATTTGCAACCCAAGAATTGTCCTGGTATTTATGTCGCCCATTTTGTACTTTGGGCATACTTTTAACTGTATTTTTAGGGAAGGGAATTTGTTAACATGTAAAACAAATAAAATTATTAGAGTTGTTTAACCACAATATTTAAAGCATATTTATTTAAGCACGATTGGAAAAAAAGAGACTAACTCTTCTTTGACAAAGTAGGCCATTTAAAATACAAATATATTTATGACCTGACTGATACCCACAGGCCTTAGGAAACATCTGGGAAGAGCACTATTAAGTAGTCATGATGACTTCTACAACAATGTTCAGAAGAGATGACATTGCAGTGATTACTTTAAAAATCATTTCAATTTTATGAGTCAGTACGATAGAGAAAAATTTCTGAGAGAAAACTAAATGGGGGAAATGAATCTACACTTTTTATATGGACACAAGGTTCTATGGGTTCTCTGCGGAATAGAATCCTCACAATCAAAGCCTTCAATTCATAGGAAGAGCTGAACGGGATTTAAGAAAACACGCTAATGAGCACACAATGTTCTCAGGAAGATCTCTTTCAAAATCACGGTCATCAAAAGCTTGCAATAGTCAAATATAACCTTGAGTCATTTCAGACTCTTACTCTGAATGGGAACACAGGCAAAATTGAAATAGCCACATGGCTCATGAAGTATTACTTTACAGTATATTTAATTTAAAGGAGAGATTTCATTGTTCTAAGCATGAGTAGTCAGATATGAAACAGCCCACGAGGGCTCCGCACCACAGCTGTCCCCATGGCGTTGGAGCCTGGCCTCCCAGCTTAGAGTTTTGACTTCACCACCTGCCAGCTGTGTGACCTTGGGAATGTTCCATCTGTTCCCTTATCTGTCAAATGGGTGTGTTGACACTTACTCCCTCGGGTTGCATGTTAGGGAGTTTAGAACAGGCTGGGACACAGTATGTGCTCAGTAATGCTTAGCATTATTATGAAGGGGACAAATATTATTAAGCACCACCATGATCCTTGTCCACCCACATTTATTGAGCACCATTTATATGTCAAGCACTGAACTAGGTGTTTCATATGTGTCATTCTGTTTAATCTTCAAAACAATCCCAGGCAGTGGCAGTGACTAATTGCCATTTCACAGAGGAAACAGGTTTGAGAGGTGAAGTCACTCCGCCAAGGCTGCACAACAGGTAAGTGAAGGGACAGGGTTTCCAGCCCAGACCCGTTGACGCCAGAGCCTGGGCTCTTTCCTCCCTAAGTAAAACCTTTCGTTTGTCCTCTTTATACCCTTCCTAAACCAAAAGATGCATTCTGTGCCCAGGCCAGCTTATTCACAGGAGCTGGCTACTTTCCTCTACTTTCAGAAAATCATTTTAAAGTTTCCAATATTAAATTGATATCATATATAACTTGTAGTTACAACATCAGTCAACCTGTTATTGATTAAGGAGTTAATTCCTATCAATGATTAAACCAATAACTGTACTTTTCAATATCAATCTGTAGTCTGTATCAGCAGTTGGCAAACTTTTTCAGGAAAGGGCCAGATAGGAAATGCTTTAGGCCTTACAGTCTGTGTGGTCTCTGTCACAACTACGCAGTGCAAAGGCAGCCAGACAGTACATAAACAAATGAGCATGGCTGTGTTACAGTAAAACTTTATTTAATGACTCTGAAATTTGAATTTTGCATGAATTTCGCATCCTGAAATATTCTTTTAATTTTTTCAAATATTTAAAAGAGCAAAAACTATACTTAGCTTGTGAGCTATACAAAGACAGGAGGCAACTTGGTCTGGCCCCAGGCCATAGTTTGCTAACACCTGGTCTACTTAAGCTTAACATCTGATGTTCTCACTAAGAACAACTAAAACATCCGATAGTATTTATTCAACCAGACAAGGATGTGTTTACATTTACTTCTTTAGCCCAAAGGTTAATAATTGTCATGTGCTTTAAAAAAAAAAACTCCTTTAATATGTGCACAAAATTGATACATAAAGTAATATTTTTTTATGAATTTTTAAAGACAAATGACAGAACAAAAACCTAATTTCTTCAGCTGTTTTTCAGTCTGGATTCATTTTATATTCTGTCTTCACAAATCACTATTTCAAGGACCTTTACCCAAGCCACATAAGGAATAACAGAACATATTGATCATGGTCCTTTAAAATTGTTTAAAATATAATCATCCCTCAGTAACCTTGGGGGATTTGTCCCAGGACTGTTCCCACAACAGGTACCAAAATTCACAGGTGTTCAAGTCCCTGATATAAATAGCGTAGTATTTGCATATAACCTACATTCACATCTTCCCATATAATCTTTGAATCATCGCTAGATTACTTACTACCTAATACAATTTAAACGCTATGTAAATACAGCCATTCGTCACTTAACAACAGGGATACATTCTGAGAAATTCATCCTTAGGCGATCTCATCATTGCGCCAACATCATAGAGTGTACTTACACAATCCAAGGTGGTACCGCCTGCTGCACACCTAGGCTATGTGGTATAGCCTATTGCTCCTAGGCTACAAACCTGTACCACATGTTACTGAATATTGTAGGCAATTAGAGCACCATGGTAAGTATCTGTGTATCTAAACATATCTAAACATAGAAAAGGTGATGCACTGCACTACATTTCCAACAGCTACGATGTCACTAGACGATAGTAATTTTTAAGCTTTATTATAATCTTATGAATTCACTGTTGTATACATGTTCCATTGTTGACTGAAATGTCATCATGTGGCACGTGATTATAGTTATTACACTGTATTTCTTTATTCATATTATTTTTAATATTGTTACCTTGTTTCTTTGTTTTTCAATATTTTTGATCTGAGGTTGGTTGCATCCAAGTTTGGTTGGATCCTCACATGCTGAACCCACAGAATCAAAGGGCACACTGTGTGTGTGTGTATGTGTGTGTGTGTGTGTGTGTGAATATATTATCTTCAGAAAATGGGTATTTTATATCTTTCCTATGGCTAGTAAAATACATTTTAATGAAATGGCATTTTTTAAAGATATACCTTGTACCACTGAATCTTCACATCAGTTTTGTTACGGGTGAATTCACTCAGGTCAGGGCACACTAACATCCCAGAGGTTGACAAGGTTAAAAATTGCGGGTATGAGATCAACGGCAGGGAAGCTTCTGCATTCTCAAAAACCCTGAGCTCAATGGACATTTCGTCACAGTGAGAGGCATTTCTGATTTAAAAGGGAAAAAAAAAAGGATAATAAATGGCAAGATGAAATAAAAGTAAAACGAAATGAAATTAAGAATAATTTCCCCAACCCTGTTAAATTCTGTATCTGCATTTTCTTGATTAGTACAGATGTTTCCCAACTTACAATGGTAAAGCTTAGAATCGTTTGACTTTACAATGGTACAAAAGCAATATGCATTCAGTAGAAGCCACATTTCAGTACGGTATTCAATACATTATGTGAGATATTCAACACTTTATTATAAAATAGGCTTTGAGTTAGATGATTTTGCCCAAATATAGACTAATGGAAGTGTTCTGAGACCATTTAAGGTAGGCTAGGATAAGCTACTTTGCTTGGTAGTTTAGGTGTATTAAATGCATTTCCAACTTAATGATATTTTCAACTTAGGATGGGTTTATCAGGACATAACGCCATCGTAAGTCAAGAAGCATCTGTATTGCATCTGTATTATCTACCAGCATCTGTATTACTTGTGTCCCTGATCCTTCCAAATTCTTGGGGAACAAAAAGCATCACATCCTAATTATTGCAAAGAAACAGTGATATGTCCTGTGTTTTTCATAAAAGTCCTGCCACAAGCCCCATTCCAAGGCCATCAAGGGCCACCAAGAAATCCTCAAGTCCTCTTCAAAAGAGTTTAAACCCTCCGGTTCTGGAGCTCCCTGAACACAGCCCAACATGCTCCAACTTCACAATCCAGGGAATCATATCCAAATGGAGAGATTGTTTCCCAAGAACCACTGTTTCCATAAAAAGAAAATTCCCTTTACTTCTCTTGGGAATGATTTATCAACTGAAATCTAGTTTCAGAAAACTGCTGGAAACTTAGTGCAAGAACTATAAAATATTGTTGCAATACTACATGGGGAAATTAACTTGGTAAGTTTGGTTTTTATTATCATTATTATTTTTGTTGGCCTAATCATAATTTGAATACCATAATTCTGTCGAGACCCTAGAACTAGAAAAAGGGCAGAGGCAAAACCTTGCTGGAAACATGGGGGAAGTGGATGGAGGGACAGAAGACAGTAATTAAAACTACTTTTTAAAGTAGAAAAACATAAAAATACAATTATTTCAGCTAATTTCCTGGTTACCTGAGACACAAAAGACTTCAACAGAGACAACAAGAATGTGTTTGACATCAAGGGGTAAAAATTACACAGCAAAATGTATAACAATCTATACTCAAAGAAACAACAAAATGTGCAAACTATATGTGAAAGAAGTACAATAAAAGCTTACTACATGAAAGTAAAAAGAATTAATTAAAATATATGATGCCAATATCTGTATTATATATTATATCTGGTTTAAAAAAGGAAAAGTAGATGAATGAACATTTTCTGCATAAAGAAATGCAGAAAGTTAGCTCTTACCTTGAAAAGTGCATGATCTCACTGCAAGTTGAATAAAGGCCAATGAACCTGAGCTAAAGAACAGTGCACACTTGAAAAATAGTCGCCATGGCAGCTATTACCAGGGAGTGGATGCATGCCAGGCCTGTGCCACGGGCTTCACATACAGAGTTTCATTGATTCTCCAGCTCCATGAGGTAGGAATTGTTATTATGTCATTTTCAGATGAGAAAAATTAGCTATGCAGAAATTAAGTAGGCTGGAAGATACTAAGAGGTCAAACCAAGGTGTGAAGCAGGGCTCTGGGAAAACCCATAAATTAGGGCACTATCTCCAGAAACCAAGCTGACTAGACATATTGAGAGTTACAAACCTGTTCACATCATTGATCTGGTAATTCCCCTTGAGCAAAACACTCCATGAAAACAACTCAAAAGAAAGAGAGGGGTGAGGGGTAATTTGATCAGTACTCACACTCCCCATGCAGTGTGGCATCACCCTGGTAAAGGGGTGGTAACCATTGGTGCTGGTCACCAAATATGCCCACTTCTCCCCATTCTGAGCAGATGGTGCATCACATGCCCTGGCCTCCCTGTAGGTGGGTGCAGATATGATTCTAGTCAATGAGTTTTATGTGTGCTACTTCTCCATCAAAGTTATAGTAGTCATGAAAGACCCTCCAAAGCATGTTTCCTTCTAGTACAACCAATAACATTTGAAATAGCGACTGTTCCTGAGAATCTGCCAAGCCACGCTGTACTTGTTGAATGTGTGAGAAATAAGCCTCTGTTATTTTAAGCCACTGGGATTTGGGGGCTGTTTGTTATAGTGGCATAACCTTGCATACTCTGACAGAAAGACAGTGTGGGTTCTAGGTCATGAGATCATAAAAATCACAGGAAAAAGGCAGTCCCATGCCCTGTGACTCTAAATCTCAAAGAATATTATGGCAACTGCTGGTGACTGTCACTGTACTAGAACCCCAGCATTACAGCTGAAAGAGAATATCGGAGATCAGCCGGGTAAACCCTCCCACATGCAAAGAAAGCTTGACACACATTGGGATTTCCATTGCCCCCTCAATCTCAGATCTCTTTTTCTTTTCCTATAAAAATAAAATAAAACACTAGTTATAATTTTTTAATTGAGTATAAAACACGCTGTAAGACAAACATGACTCAGCTCACATCTCCCTGATTTTGCACGGCATCACTTCAGTAGTCATGCAAACTGCCTTTTGGGAAGGAGAGAGCATCTCCATGTGTTCATTAACCAACTACCATGGCATTCTCCATGCTAGATCCTTCTCATGCTGTGATCCCACATAACCCTCCCAGCAAAATTCCTTACAGGGAAGAAAACTGTCACCCATAAAAGTCAAGAAATAAGACCAAGGTCCCATTAGATAGAAAGTGAGAATGCCAAGATTCCCAGCTGTATCTGTCTGACACTAAATTTCATTTTTTCTTACTATACTATTAAGTTTTCCTAGAAAATTTTTTGTCCTAAAAAAGAAAGAAGAATCATGCATTTATAGCTATTTTAAAACTGAGACATCGACATTTTCCCAGTACAAGAATAGAAGATTATTTACCTGCTTCTTAGGCTGGGTTCATAGAAAGGATTGAATCTGTCCTAAAATTGCTTATAGTGGAGGCTAGGCACACGGACAGTAGTGCCAAGCTGGGTTTGGTTTAAAAAGATTCTCAACATCACACACACACATACACACACAAACACGCAGGGCACCCTCACCCCATCTCACTCTCTTTCTCTCTCTCTCTTTTTCCCACACACACACACGCACCACCTAGGACTGGGGCCGATGTGGTCAAATTCTTCCATTCACCAGCAATTCCTTTGTGCTAAGAATGTCACTTTTTCTGGTTCTCTTTCTAAATGTAAATATTCCTAGGTATGATTTCTCCTTAAATCCAGTAAGTTTATGGAACGTGGAAGGCCCATCAAGCCAGCTGGTAGAAGGAGCAAGCACAGCCTTAGAAAAGATGGCTGTAGCAGCTGAGATACGCCAGAAACGCTAATTCCCAATCAGGCCAGAGTGTGCCCTCACCCTTTCAGAAGAACTACACCAGGAAACTTTTAAGATCCCCAACACTAAGCTGAAAACTTTGTCCTTCAGAAAGCAGCAGGACATGCCAAGACCACTAAATGGGGAAAGGGTGGGCTCTTCCACAAATGGTGTTGGGAGAACTGGATATCCACATACAAAAGAATGAAGCCTTACGTAACACCATCTACAAAAATCGATTCATAATAAATCAATGTAAGAGCTAAAACTATAAAATTCTTGAAAGAAAACATGGGAAAAATCTTTATGATATTGGATTGGGCATTGATTTCCTGACACCAAAAACACAGGCAATAAAAGAAAAAATAGATAAATTGGAATTGATCAAAATTAAAAGCTTTTGTGCATCAAAGAACACTATCAACAGAGTGAATATGCAACTCACTGAACGTGAGAAAATATTTGCAAATCATATATCTGGTAAGAAGTTAATATCCAGCATATATAAAGAACTCGTAAATCTTGACAAAAAAAAATCCAATTTTTTAAATGAACAAAGGACTTAAATAGACATTTCTCCAAAGAAGTTATACAAATGGCCAATAAGCACATGAAAAGATGCTCAACATCACGAATCATTAGGAAAATGCAAATCAAAACCATAATGAGATACTACTTCATATCCATTAAGATGCCTATTATAAAAAAAAACACAGGAAATAGCAAGTGTTGGTGAGGATGTAGAGAAATTGAACCTTTGTGCACTGTTGGTGAGAATGTGAAATGGTACAGTCACAATGGAAAATTAAATATAGAATTACCACATGATCCAGTAATTCCTCTTTTGGGTATATTGCACCCAAAAGAATTGAAAGCAGGAACTCAAACAGGTATTTGTACATACCTGTTCATATCAGCATTATTCACAATAGCCAAAAGAGAAATTAACCCAAGTATCCATGGCTGGATAAATAGATAAACAAAAAGTGGTATGTACATGAAGTGGCATAATAATATTCAGCTTTGAAAAGGAAGGACATTCTGATACATGCTACAACATGGATGAACCTTGAAAACATTATGCCAAGTGAAATAAGCCGGTCACAAAAAGACAAAAACTGTGTGATTCCACTTGTGTGAGGTACCTAGAGAGTCACATGCACAGCGACAGAAAGTAGAATGGTTTGCCAGGGGTTGGGGGGAGGGGATGGGGAGTTATTTATTTAATGGGTGCACAGTTTCAGTTTGGGAAGACCAAAATGCCCTGAGGATGGATGGTGGTGATGGTTGCACGACAGTGTGAATGTACTTAATGCCACCGGTCTGCACACTTAAAAATGATTAAGATGGTAAATTTTATGTTACGAGTATTTTACTACAATTAAAGGGGGAAAAAAGCAACAGGACAAAGAGGTGGGGAGACTGGACCCCCGGTTGACAGACTCGGGTTCCAGTTTCAGCTTCACCACCTACC
>RJWJ010017704.1:0-32617 GCA_004363605.1 Indri indri | reverse complement strand
TATTATTATGCATCATATTGCATAGTTAACATTACTCCACTTAATCAGAAAATCCAATCAAACTGGGTCTCTGAATTCAAATCATCAGGCTGTTAATGGCTCTTTATTACGAAAGATGGTTAGTAAAATTAAACTGAAACCATAGTAGATCAAACTCTTAAAAGTAAGATTGCATTTTTATTCTATTGGATAATTAATATTTAGTAAATTGATATTTTGGAAAGTTAAAAATTTAGAGCTACCTTATTAAATTCTTGAAGTTATTACTTAATCTGGCTTATAGTAATATGTTATTTTTGAAAAACATGTAAAAAATTTAAATTCCTCAAAGAAATCTGTAAAATACCTTCGTATGTGAAATATTATAGGGAACGCTCTGGGGTATAGAAAACTGTTAAATTATTGCTTTTGTCTGTAAGGACCCATCATTCAATCTGGGTGCAGGGAAGGAACAATGAATTACAGATAATGAAATGAGTTACTGCTTGGTGCTAAGGATTACTCAATAGAAAGTCAGAGCAAAGCGAGATCAAGCAGCTCTGGAACAGTCACGGAAGACATCATAAATGACCAGAAAGTTTGTAATTTTTTCTCAACCTTTCCCTTTCTCTCTTCAGTTTACTGATAATTCCAGAAGATTCTACTGACCAAGTAATTCTGCCCCCATCTCCTCATCCGTACTGCCACCATCCTGAACTAAGGCAGTATTGTTCTAAATGGTGGACTTCAATCCAGTCAGATATTCCTAACTCATCACCAATACTCCAGTTTGGGCAACCTTCCTAAGTATTTCCAATCTAGCTCTCTAGTCCAATGCACAAGGTCCTTCTTGAAAGGTGCCAAACTTGTCCACATTCACAGAAGCAGTAAGTGGTAGAGCTAGGACTCACATCCACGTGATTTGCTTCTAAAGCACGTGTTTATCTAAAATACCATATTGTAATCACGCCTGGATATGTCTGCCTCCCATGAAACTGTAAGTTCCTTGAGGACAGAAATTGGACCGTATCTTATTCATCTCTGTATCATCAGTGCCATACCCTCAATAACTACCTGCCTGTTCCATAATTGTGGAAAACTTTTTTTTTTTTTTTTAAGAGACAGTGTCTTGCTCTGTCACCAAGGTTGGAGTGCAGTGGTGTGATCATAGCTCACTGCAGTCTTGAACTCTTGGGCTCAATCATTCCTTCTGCTTCAGCCTCCCAAGTAGCTGGGACTATGGGCATACAGCCCCACATGCTGGCTAATTTATCTTTTTTTTTTTTTTTGTAGAGACAGAGTCTTGCCATATTGCGTAGGCTGGTCTCAAACTCCTGACCTCAAGCTATCCTCCTTCCTGGGCCTCCCAAAGAGCTGGGATTACAGAAGCTACCATGTCCTTCCTGAGAACTTACATGTTGAAGGTAGAGGACCCCATCAAGAAAACAGAGCCTATACCAGATACATTAAGAGGGGATATTTAATAGGGAGGACTAGCTGCAGACATCTTGGAAAGGTGAAACGGATTTAAAAAAAAGGGATACGAAGGCAATCAAAAATCAGCATCAACAGAAAGCTGGGCCAGCCTTACTTAGGGCTAGGGATTTCTATTGGGATACAGCAGAAATTTAAGCCAAGTGAAGGCTGTTCTGTGGGGTGGCACAGGTCACATGCTTATGAAGCTATCCTCATGCCAGGGAGGTGCTATTATTATCCCCATTTCATAAATCAGGAAACTGAGGTGCTGTAACTTTCAAGGCACTCAGCTGGAAAGTGAGAGATCTGGGATGGGAACGAGAACATTGGTCTCCAAAGCTCATGTGCTAACATAGAACCTAATTCCTCAGTTTCTCCACACCTGGCCTTACACGTACTGCATTTGGAGCTCCCTGAAGGCAGATGACCCAGCCATGGGTAGATTGGTCCAATGACTGATTAGACACGCCACAATCAATATGTGATTATTTATTTTAATTTTTCAATGCCCTTCCCATGCTTCAAAGCTTTATATGAGTAGAGAACATCTGCTCTGGGAGTGGTATTTATTTAATTCGACCTCTCATTTTCACACAAAACCACTTCTGTAGACTGAGGTCTAACTGTAAAAATGGGTTAGTTCCTAAGGCACACTTTCTGTCCTCAGGAAACTTGAATATGATGGAAAAATGAAAATTCCCCTTAGAAGAATTTCACCCATTTCACCTCCTTTGACCTTCCTTTACAGGTTTTATTTCTCTTAATTGCTCCTTTGTTCTTATCAGAAGCTTTTTCTAAGTTTCATGATTTTTTCAATGTCAATTTCATTGTGCTTTCACAATTTTCTGTCCCACCACATTTTTATGGTTTGTAAAACCTTTGTTGACTAATCTGATTCTTCAAATTAAGGATGTCAGGGTGTTTTCATCTCCCCTGGACTTCGATGCCCCCAGTAGAGATGAGATGTGGATTTTGCTTGGGCGGGTTTTCACCAAGAATCCAGCGAATTCTCTCCTCTTCCATGAACTCTTCCACGGCTTGCATGCAGTGATTATGCTGACAGCAAGACTTGTTCTCCCTATTTAAAGATAGAAAGCCATTTAAAATATTTTAAGAAATGAAAAACTGCTCAGAACACATTTTATTAAAGATACTCTTGAGGGGATTTTGAGGTGGCTATAGGGAAGAAGTAAATAGTCGCAGCTCTCAATCACTCCTTCTGAACAAAATCTTCTTTAGGATAGAGAACATGTCTTGAAGCGCATTTAGTACATTATCACACGTTCCGTAAGTAATTAATTATAATATTTTAAATGGCTGTAGAGGGCAACCTGAGGCCCCAGTACTTTTGGAAAATAATTTGCATATCTACCGAATGGCATAATAGCTAGTTTCTGAAAATATTAGTCTTAGAGGAATCATTCTACCTATACTTGACTCTTTGTAATTATGTCTGAAACTTGTCCAGTAGAGGGTTTTTAAAATGTGTAAGTATTCAGAGGTCATGAACCAGGTTACTTTCTTTATAACAGAAAGTACAAAACCTCCCCACTATACATGATCTGCTAGTTAATTCACTTAGTTGCTCTGGTTAGCAGCCATAGACTGTGATCCCAACCCTATTAATACATGCTTATAGTCATAGGGGTAGGGAAAACTGACTCATTCAATATTTATGTCATTAACATTTGCTATGGGCAAGACAGTTTTAAATGATGAGTGCAGAGGAAGGTCTTAAAGATAAAGCCTGTGTTGACCTTGATCAGTGTAACCATCCATCCCTGTTTGCCCAGGTATGAGAGGATTTCTGGCACAGGAGACTTTCAGTTTCAAAACATGGCAGGTCCTGGGAAAACCAGGAGGAGTTGGTCACCCTACTTTTACTCAAAGAAGTTACAGTTAGAAGGAGAAGTGCAAATAAAATATGAGAAATAAAAATAAAGTGCTCTCAATTGTGAAAAAAAGGAAAGTATTTTCAGCTGAAAGGATTTTGGACCACGTGAGTGCAAATCCCTTGCTGTATTTGAGGTCCAAGGGGAAAGAGTGAAATGAATGGCATTTTGGCAAGATGGAACTTAATGCAGTCCCGGCATTTCATTCTTCTTCCAGATCACCTTTGAAGTGGCCAAAATGACATAAAACTAGGAGAAGAAATGTTGTTATTACTAAAAACTAAGGAAGACAGCCAATCATCTGAGAGAAATTGCAAAAAATCCTTTGCTATATAGAGAGCATTTTGGGCCAAATTGAAGGAAAACTCTGAAGGCTGTTTAACAATGTCCCTTCTGAGAAGATGGTACAAGTTTGGCAATTAGGGAAAGCAAATCCTGGCAACACTCCATGAATATTCCTTTACTAGAAATGGCGAAGGGAAAGGTGAGGGTTGTCCATGGGCAGACAGAGCACAACACCCCCAGACACACTGCTGGGATTAAGGAGCAATTCGAGGCAAACACTTGAGGGCACCCAGAGTGCCAGCCTCACTATGCCAAGCAGACAGCTGGGAGTAAGTCAGGCTTTCTTCCAGGCAGTGAACCTTCCTTGGTAAAGCAGAATTTCCTTTTGAACAGCAGACTTGTAGAAAGCCTTGGTTTGTGTACCTGTCACAGAGACCAGGACAAACACAGATTTGGATACAGAAAACGGACCTGAGAGCCACACAGGGAAGAAACCTAACAGCGTTGGCTTTGATTGTCAGTTAAGATTTTCTTCCTGTTTCCTTTATGCTGCTAGCTCTACTAAATGGGCAAAGCAAATTTAAATTAAAATAATGACAATGACAAAAAAAAAAAAAAACAACAAAACCCACGCACAAAACTTCTTGAGCTTAAAATTTGAGAGGCGATTTCTAACAGGAAGCAGATGGACAGTGAGGAGACACAAGGAGTGCCCACCCACTCTGTTTACGTGGAAACATGAGGCTAGGAGAGCCCTCTCCTCTCCCCAGGATGTGTAAGCAGAAAACAGCCAAGGGGAGGCCTGGGAAAAGATTTTGCAGCTAAAATAGGGAGAGGGACATCGTATTTAACATCCAGGGAAAGAGCTAGTTTTGAAAAGATTTATTACAGGAAATAAATTATGTTTGGGCAATACCTGTTTTATGATCTCAGTAAAATATAAGAGGGGCTTTTTATATAAGAAGTGAAAGGTGGCATGGAATTGTATAAGACCGAGGTAAAACAGGAGCTATCTGAAAACTAAAACACAAAAAGGAAGCTAAATGAAGTAAAATAATTTAAGAAAATTAGAAAAGCAATTTTGGAATTTAAAACTGCATTAGAAGTCATGAAAGAACAGAACCAACACTGCAGAGTTTTTAACTACTGGATGGAAAACACATTTAAGGAACCTAACAGAACACAAAGGACATGGATAGAGAAAGGAAACAGTTGAGAGAAATAGTTGATAGAATAGAGTTAGAGTTTCAATATATACATAGCTGATGTTTCTGAATAAAAGACTAAAGCAAATAGAATTATTTGAAGATGTGAAATAAGCAATTTTCTGACCTGAAAAAATACCCAAGCCCTCATATAAAAAGAGCTCCAGAAGTACCTGGAAAAAGTGATGAAACATGGAAAGTATTATGAAAAGAGATCAAAATCTAAATTTTCCCCAAGAACATTTGGAATTTCAACAATAAAATGGAAAGAATGCTACAAGAACACTCGCAGAGTTTTGCAATGGCCCTGATGAAAAAATAAATACTAAAAAATGAGTAACTTTCCTATATATTAGTCAAAACAATGTATTGAAGATAAAGTTTAAAAATACAATTGATAATAGTAATATAAGATGGCCAGGAATAAACTTAAGAAGAAGGTGCCTATGTACATAAGAATTTTTATGCATAATACCGCAAAACTTGACCGAGTAATATAACTGAAGACTAGAATAAATGAAGATTTAGTCCTTACTCTTAGATGTAAAGATTCAATATTGTATGGATATCAATTTTCTCGAAATTTAATGCAATATGATAAAATCTCAGTAGAATTTTTAAAACTTGGCAAAATGTTTCTAAAATATGAAATCATCAATGTGCAAAAACACAGCAAAAATATTTTGAAATGAGGAATAATGAAAAGTGACTTTTTTATTAGACCATTAAAATGAATGACACAGCTGACTACATAGAGACATCAATAAACAAAAATAGAAAAACCAGATATAGGCACAAACACAGAAGTTTGTAGTATATAATCCAGCTGGTATCAAAATCTATGGAAGAAATGTGAATTTTTTATTAAATGTTACTGAGAGTTAACAATTAGGAAAATAGAATGTCATTTACTTCTTTATACCATACAACATAATTAATTCTAGATGAATTACACTATCAATAATAAAGCCATAAATAATGAATATAATATGGAAATAACTATGTTCACATAGGAATGTGGATTTGACTATATAACATATTAAAATCTTTGTGTTATGAAACAAAATAATTTAGATTTCAAGAACACAGTAAAAAAATTTAATGAACATATGAAGAACTGCTGAAATCCATAAGAAAATCTTGAACAACCTATTAGAAAAAATGTTTAATGGACACTTAAGGTTAATTTACAAGGAAGTAAAGTAACAATAAGAGTGATTGAAAAACTAAAGGAAAAACATTTTTATATGATTATCCATAAAAACGTAATTTTAAAATAGAATTTTCTAGATATTACCAATTTGGTAAATATTTATTTTTTATTTTTTAAGTTTTTTTTTTTTTTTTTTTGACACGGAGTCTTGCTCTGTCACCTGGGCTAGAGTACCCTGGCGTCAGCCTAGCTCATAGCAACCTCAAAGTTCTGGGCTCAAGTGATCCCCCTGCCTCAGCCTCCCAAGTAGTTGGGACTACAGGTATGCACTACTATGCCAAGCTAATTTTTCTATTTTTAGTAGAGACAGGGTCTCGCCCTTGCTCAGGCTGGTCTTGAACTGCTGACCTCAAGCCATCCTCCCGCCACGGCCTCCCAGAGTTCCAGGATTACAGGCGTGAGCTTCCGCGCCTGGCCTGGTAAATATTTAAAATACTAAGAATCGTGGTACGTGGAGTGAACTCATATACTGTTGATAGAGTTGAAAATTTGCATAACGCTTCTGGAGGTGAATATAGAAGAGCATGTTAGTGCCAATATTTTCAAAACTCTATAAAGTTTGGTTCAGAAATTTTATTTTCAGTTATTTTCTTAAGAAAATAATGAGAAATATTTATTTAAAGTAATAATTGCACCATGAATTATAATGACGAAAACTGAAAATAATCTAAATAAGCACCTATATGCTATCTTTTAAGAAAGTTATGATACATGTTTATCATAGAATATTATTAGTCATGAAAAACGTATTTTCAAAGACTCTAATAGCTAAATTGGTGTGATGTGAATGAAACCCATCTTGTATATTTTCAAAATTTTCTATATTTTATTTACATAATATAAAATTACACTGTTTTGTAAAAGCCAAAGAGTCTGCCCCACCATTAGTGATTCAGTAACACAATATTTGCAACAAAAATCAGCTTGTAATTACTATTTAAAACAATGGATTCTGATTTTCTCAGAAATACTACTTACTATAATTTTGGAGGAAATAAATAACGTAAAGCTTAAAATTGCTATGTTTTCAGGTCAAGATTTGAGCATAAGCTGTATTTTGTATATCAGACTTTCTTGTTCTTATTATGATGACTTACAAAATCTTGTAAAAGAATATATTAAAACAATAAAAAATTTAAAGAATAAAGAATATATAGAGAAGATATAAAGAATTACTCCGCATGGTCAGAAGAGGGAGCTTTTAGATCGCAAAGAAACTAACCATTTAAACACTCTATTATCAGAAATGTAATATTATTTGAAGCCCGCATATTGAATATTAATGAAAAAATATGCAGCCAGAAAAATATTTCTTTACAACAGCTTAAAAAACCTTTTTTTTTTTGTTTCATAATTTAATGAAATACTGCACTTACCTTTCTTCTTAATTGAGAGAAGGTAGTATCTCAACTCTAACCACTGTGCTCCAACTCTTTGCACGTTTGACCTTTCTAAGTGCTGCTGACATGCAAAGCCTGGCTGATTGAGGCATTTGCCTCGTGCTTTATCTATTCCTCTTTGCACATAGTGGTCTTTGCTAATGAGCCAGGGGACCAGATAGTGGACACAAGTTAATCAACAACTAATCACCAAAAAATTTAAAGTTTTATTATCTGTTATTGAGTGAAGATACAGAGGTAAAGTTCTCTGGCCAAAATTGTTCATTAAAGATAATGCTATACACATAAAAACTGAAAATAAATCCATCTAATCCAAGTCTTTTTTTCTATATCGACATTCAGATTTTAAAACTAGTATTTCTGTTCGTAGTGCACGTGCAAGCTCTTTATAAACCTAACAGTGTTCGGAAGCACTGTAGTAAACTATAGTAAACTAAGAAGCCGAAGTGCATTCTGTTATTATAAAAATCATGAGAGTTAGAAGCATAACCTCAGGTGCAGAATGTAACAATAATGCGGATAATTCTTTTAAAATTAGTATTGATCACACACAAATTCTGCATTCAATTCTTGGCTCTACACTTGAAGTAGAAAATTCGAAGCGAGTTCATACCACAGTCACGAGTAACATTCAAATTTGGAAAATAAATTATGAAAACTTCTCTAAGTGAGGTTAATTTTTTCTTAGACAAGCTACTTTAAAGAGAGAATTTGAAACGGTTGATCAACAGTTTTAGAATACGATATAGGAAAGTTGATCATGCCCAGAGGTTGGGACCAGGTGTTTTCCATTCTCTAAGTGAAAAAAGAAAATAAATTGTTAATTTCAGTGAATACTGCAAAAAAGCAATGAAAGTGAGTAACCCGGGGAGTGTTAAGAGTCTCCCATTCTTCAGCGTGGCTCATGCTCACCTGGCAGGAAGCCTGAACCTGAACAGCCTTAAATCTGGCCTCTTATTTGCATACAGCCTGGCTTAGATAACCTCAAACCTTTCTGAATTTATGTGTGCTACTGACTTAAATTTGACAAAAATGTTTGGTAGGGTCAGGGCACTAAGCCAAATGACAAGGACCGCTGAAGTTTCTTACAGTGTGAGGAAGGAGGAAGACACCTGAGAAAGCCATCTGTCATCTCATGAATAGAAGGGAAGTGGGATGTTTGGGCAGAGAGAAAATAGAGGGCTACTGTTCAAATCAAGAAGAAGAAAAGATATCCTGTCTCTTTATTTTTCTCTTCCCCTTCTCCTTATCACTACTCATTCATTTACTTTTACTGTTTTAAGAGATGAAAACATTCTAAGAAAAGGAGCAAAGAATCCTTATAATAATATATTAAACGCAACATGCCTGGAGCCATTACTTTTAATTTTTTGTTCGTGTATTTTTATGGATATCTACCCTCTACATATGGTCACATTTCATGTATGTGTGGTCTCTAAATCTGTGATTTTAAACATTTATTTAAAGCACCATTTATTTAAAAGCCCTGATTTCACGCCAAATATTGGGTGAGGTGTGACAGATATAAAGATGAAGGAGTAACAGTCCCAGAGTCTCACTGCCTCATAGGGGAGGCAGACAGGTCAACACACATTACGATCTGCTGAGAGCTAACCCAAGTTTCAGTGCCGAGATGCAGGAGATCGTGGAGGCAGGACTGGGCCCAACGATGGAAGAGGCACTGGCAGTTTTAGAGCTGACGTAAGCTTTCAGTGATCTCTCTCTCTGGAAAACAAAACTCTTTTCCTGGCTGGTCCCCTGAATTCACTCAGCTTACCTTTTCTTTTTCTTGTGGTAGGATTTCCAAGGGGATTTAACATGTAAGGAGAAGAACTCGGTACACAGGGTCAGGAGACTTGGTTTCGACCAGCAGGAAGACCAGCACTCTTAGGGCAGTCCCTTGGTTTTAGTAGGCACTGGGAACTTCCTTTCTAATTGCAGTCGATTGATTTTGTAATGTCTACATTCTT
The DNA here is from genome assembly GCA_004363605.1 of Indri indri. Classification (NCBI taxonomy): domain Eukaryota; kingdom Metazoa; phylum Chordata; class Mammalia; order Primates; family Indriidae; genus Indri; species Indri indri. Next base: position 23,197 of record RJWJ010017704.1, on the reverse strand, counting down.
CCAAGTTGTTATTTGCCCTTTCCTGAATGCTTTCCTTATACGTTCTACACAACAAAGTCTGCCAGTCAAACAGCATGCAAACGTGTGTTCTGTGGGTCCTTGTTAACAAACACGCAGCTTTTTAGAAGACAAAAATGTTCTAAGTTGTACAAAGCCATAAGATGTTCTTATGTGTCTCTGGGCATTAACATAAAGTGAAAGCTAACTGCAGTTTGTAGCTAACTTTGTAGCAGTCTCTATTTCTAATGCAACCCTGCTTTGATTCAGTACATGTATTTTTGAAGAAAGACCTATCCAATTATTCTTATAAGAGAGCTGGCTTGACTCTGGGAAATTTTAGTTTTTAGTTTTTAAATTTTTTTTTTTTTTTTTGGCAGGAGGCTGGCGGCTATGACAGGATTCTTTGGCCTTACAGAAATCCCTGTGCAACAGATAAAATAATTAGCTGCAGACCAAACCAGAGTTTGCTTTGTGTGGTTCTTTAACACCCCTACAAAGCTAATCAAGCATGGTATTTCATTTAATTAAGTACACAAAAAGTAAATTGGAGCTCTCCACGACATGACACTTCTTGGAAGCGTGAAAGAACATCACAGGAGGGCTGGTGTCTACTCACCACAACTTCAGCCCTGTCCTTGTGCTGGACTTTGCTCTTCCTTGGGAGACTTCCCTGAACAACTTGGAGGAGTCAGGTCAAGGATTGTGAAGTCAGTTCGTCTTCACTACCAGTTATTAGTGAAGGCTCAGTTTAACCTACCTTTTCCCACATCCTTAAGCAAGTGGGTACAAATAACTGAAATGACTCATAATATCGTTGAATGAATTGTTTTTCTCCAATTTACTTCTCAAAAATAAATGTTCTCTTTTTACTTGACAAATTACCTCCCTTGCAGTTATAGCTTATGTATTTCTCCTGGGATTTCCTGCATTTGAAAATCAGCATTTGAGAGATCTGTGCAGCTATGTGGCCATATACGGCTTCCTGGACTATCACATTGGTGGTTGTCTGCTCTGTTCAGATCTAGGACTTTTTTGAGTGGAATAGTCATGAATGACTATCCCATGGAAGACTGCTGATGAGAGTGTCATGATTGTTTTGTCTGTGATGGAGTGCCTTTGTATCCTTATTTATTTTATGAGGGAGCAGGGTGTTTGCTTTCCAGAGACCTTTCCGGGAGTCCTCTGCAAATAGCTCCTGTGAAAATTCACATGGTTAGAATGACCATTTGATTCTACGGAGCACAGAGCTTGCAGTTGGCCTGAATAACCAAATCTCCTTTGTTGTAACATGCTGTTTATCTTCATTCTAATTTGAGCCTCATCTTGGGTTTGTATTTGAAAAACCCATTTCAGGGTTGCCTCAGTTCCGGAGAGGAGATTGAGAAGCTATATTTTCAGAATGAAATAAAGCTGAGCACTGATGATTACCTCAGGGTTGGGGGAAGAGAAATGACTCCCTACTTACGGTAAAGGTAACAGTGCTCCTATAGAGGCAATGCTTGCCCTCTGGATTGGTTTTCTAGGGCTGCTGTAATAAAGTCCCGCAAACTGGGTGGCTTAAAACCACCCAGTGGAGAAAAAGGTATTGTCTCAGTTCTGTAGGCCAGAGTCTGAAATCAATTTGTCAGCAGGGCCATGCTCTGAAGGCTGTAGGGAAAAATCCTTCCTTGCCTCACTGTTAGCATCTGGCAGTTGCCGGCAAGTTTTGGCATTCCTGGGTTTATAGACGCTACCACTATCACTCCAATCTCTGCCTCCATCGTCACGTGGTATTTTCTCTTTGTGTCTGTCTTTACATTGTCTCCTTTCCATATATGTGTCTGTGTCCACATTTCCCTCCTATAAGTCATTACAGTAAGTCCCACCCTAATCCGGTATGGCCTCATTTTAAATAATTACATCTGATAAGATCCAAGTTCCAAATCGTGTCACATTCTGAGCTTCTGGGTGGACACGATGTTTTTGGGGGAGACTCTTTAACCCAGTAGTTTTTTACGGCATCTTAATTTTCCTGTAGCTGCTTCACAAAAAAAGCAAAACCAACTTTCTAGGATCATTTATCCAAATGGAAACCCATCTTGAGTATAACATAAATAAAAAGATTCTTCCATATTGTAGGTTATATGCTACAAATGAATATGACCTCTTGAATACGGCTGACTTCTAGTCCCGCAAACTGGGTGGCTTAAAACCACCCAGTGGAAAAAAAGGTATTGTCTCAGCTCTGTAGGCCAGAGTCTGAAATCAATTTGTCAGCAGGGCCATGCTCTGAAGGCTGTAGGGAAAAGTCCTTCCTTGCCTCACTGTTAGCATCTGGCAGTTGCTGGCAAGTTTTGGCATTGCTGGGTTTATAGACGCTACCACTATCACTCCAATCTCTGCCTCCATTGTCACGTGGTATTTTCTCTTTGTGTCTGTCTTTACATTGTCTAGTACTAGTTACAATTTTTCAAACCATATTTTTAAAGCACAAAATAGATTCCCCTGACATGTCCTGAAGTTCCCATTGTAACCCAACGCTGTAATATGTGCCTTCCCAAATCCTGACATCTAAGTCAATTTCACAAACTGACAGCATCATTCTCTGCTCAGATGCTCTCAATGACTGCCATTCATGTTAGAAATATTTAAAATTTACCCTCAATTGCTGCATATGCATACACAAGCACAAAACCCTTATTAGCAACCAAAGTGCTGGCATGAGAGAGTACGAAAGGTCTACTAATTATTCTCCCTTTGCTACATTCGTTCACCATTATTTCCCATGATCTAGTGAGATTAGATATACTAACTGGTACTCAGGGAATGAAAAAAAACATAACTTAGAATTTTTATCTCTTGCCTTTTCTTATAGTTTCACAGTAATTTTTCGATTCATTATAAGTGAATAACATGCATGAATAACCTGTGTGCATTTTCCTTGCTCCATGTTGCTTCTAATCCACTCTTGCCTATCAATTTGTCTTCATCAAACATTAATACTGCTCTCTCGGTCTTCATTTGTGTGTGAATTGCTTTATTTCACCAACACCGTGAACTGAAGTTTCAGCTGAGGATGGGTAGACAGTTATTTCTTCCTAAGCAGGTTGAGGACAGCATTCCTAATTTGCAGTCTCTCTTTTTACTCATGAAAAGCATCTTAATGATTGTCCTTTCCTGGGTACTTCTTCTCACTCTAATTGTTTCCTCTTTGTCTTCAGTGCTCTCCAGTTTCTCTAAACTGGGTCTAAAAATGTGTTTGATTTTATATTCTTTTCAAGATTTGGTTTGTTTCCTGCGTAGAAAATTTCTGTCTTTCTTCATCATTAGTTACATTCTCTCAGCATAGTATGTCTCCCCTACTTTCTCCCTCTCAACCTAGCGACTCCTGCCAAATGCATGCCTGAAATTTTCTTTCTAACCTCCATGTCTCGTAGCCATCGCTGTGTGTTTTCAGACAAAAATGTCTACCCTATGCCAAGGGGAAATTCCTAATTTGCTCTTTTTGGGTTATTTCCTGTGCTACTTTTACTTTATCGTTGCAATCCTTATAACTCCTCTTTTGGTGTTGCTTAGACGGTGATGTTAATTTTAGCCTCGCAAATGCCATATGGTTTGTAGAAGTGGACAGTGTCACAATTAAGGGCACAGAAAACATTGTGAAGTTTCAAATAGGCTAATATTTCCATACCTGTATGGTTATTTAAAAGTAAATTTCTCATGTCAATCTATATCTTGTTTATGCCACAATGGAATCTACTGTAGTTTTTATTTTTTCCCAGAAAGAAATGTTCCCCCCTCATAGTGTTGGATCCTCTGCAAGGATGAGGACCTATGGATTTAGGTGGTACCTACATGGAGATTCATTGCCTAATTACCACTTACAGTGGGTGGCAAAGCTCAGACAAACCTTATACTGTGAGTGGCAGGTAGTGAGTGAGCTTTTCTGAGAAATAACCCTCCAGATGCATATTGTGGGGAGGAGATATGGGGCAACCTTTTGGAGTCTTCCTCACCCTCCTTGAATGATAACTGTGTCCCTAAGGTCTGAGTCCTCCCTGATTTCTCTCTTTTATCCTCCTCCAGAAAGTTCTTTTTAAAAATTTCAATAGATTTAGGGAGTACAAGTGTTTTTTTTATTACATGGATGAGTCACATAATGCCAAAGTCAGGGCTTTCAGTGCACCGGTCACCAGAATAGTGTACATTGTACCCAATAGGTAGACTTTTATCCCTCATCACCCTCTCGCACTCCCCCTTGCTTACTTTCCAATATCTATTACACCACTTTGTGACCATATATAACCCTCGTTTAGCTCCCACTTATAAGTAAGAACATGTTGTATTTGTTTTTTCATTCCTGAGATACTGCACTTAAGATAACGGTCTCCAGTTTCATCCAAGTTGCTGCAAAAGACGTTATCTCATTCCTTTTTATGGCTGAGTAGTACTCCATGGTGTGCATATTTTCTTTATCCACTCATTAGTTGCCAGGCACTTAGATTGATTCTGTATCTTTGTGATTGTGAATTGTGCTGTGATAAACATTCAGGTACAGGTGTCTTTTTAATAAAATGACTTCATTTCCTTTGGGTAGATGCCCAGTAGTGAGATTGCTGGATCAAATGGTAGGTCTGCTTTTAGTTCTCTGAGGCATCTCCTTACTGTTTTCCATAATGAGTGTACTAGTTTATATTCCTACAAACAGTGGAACTGCATCCATGCCAAATCTATTGTTTTTTGACTTTTTAATAATGTCAGTCTGACAGGGGTAAGGTGGTATCTCATTGTGGTTTTAATTTACATTTCCTTCATGATTAGTGATGTTGAGCCTATTTTCACATTTATTGGTCATTTGTCTACCTTCTTTTGAAAACAATCTGTTCATATCTTTTGCCCACTTTTTGATGGGGTTATTTGTTTTGTCTTGCTGATTTCTTTGAGTCCTTTGCAGATTCTGGATATTAGCCGTTTGTTGGATGTATAGAACCCCATTCTGTAGGTTGTCTATTCACTCTGTTGATTATTTCCTTTGCTGTGCAGAAACTTTCTAGTTTAGTTAAGTCCTGTTTATTTATTTTATTTTTGTTGTTGCTGTGTTTTCTTGTGGGGTCTTAGTCATAAATTCGTTTCCTAGGCCAACGTGCATATTACAGACGAAGGCAGACTCCCAACTCCCTTTGAGGCAGAGGAAAGGGAACATTCTTTTGCGCGTCCAATCTGCGAGCATTCATAGAAAGAAGACTCTTCTGTTCTCCTAAAAACCCAACCAGGAACTTAACCAACCACTACCCTCACCTTTGCATGTTGTCACTCTGTAGCACTTCAAGTACATTCTGGAGCTTTGGTTCAGAGTTTTGAGGACAACTGGGTTGCCTGATTGGGAATTATTCTATAAAGCAGCTTTTGTTTTCCTTTTACTGAGAGAGAGGTGGCAAAACCTCCTTGGGAAATGAGGACATGTTTTGCTCGGGTGCTTTCCTCAGGAGGGGCGGCTCTCCGCTGCTTCTGAACCTCACTTGAATGAGCAGAACCTTCTGTGAGGCTGCCCAGGGTCCTGTTGTCTGAACACTCGCCATGTGGCATTCCTCCTGATCAACATAGCCAGGAAATCCGGGCCAGGCTGCCTCCTGGGGCCCAGAGATCTCTGTGTTCTTCCTCCTCCAGGCCCTGTGGAACTGTTCTGTCTTCAGTGGTGGTGGTGGTGGGGTAATACACCCCACTCTCCCTGCTTCTCTAGGATGCCACTGTCTGTCCCCATCTTTACCATGTCAGCACCCCCTCCAGCCCCAACCCCTTTATGTCCTTCACAAACCCCGTGGGTGCTCTAAGATCTTGGAGCAAAAAGCCAGAAAAAAAAATGTGCAGGTTCTGCTTCTACCTGCTACATAGCCTTTATACACTGTGCACACAATGTTATCTAGTGAAAATGATCATTGAAAAATTGAGAAAAAGGCCCACTAAAATTGTTTAAGCATTGTATATATTTCTTTGTTTTATACACACACACACATATGGTGTATGTTTTCTAAAAAACGATACCTTACGTTTACTGGGGTACAATGGCAATGTTGTGCCTATTTCCAACATTTGCATTAAAATGGAATTTTAATCCCTACAGTTGCTCAACTCATTTCTCAAAGAGGCCACAGCATATCCAATAATATCAATACTGTGATAAATATCTCTGATATTATACAGGGTGGATGAAAGATGTATCACAGTTTTCAGTAGCTTGCAGTTAACTTTTACATAAACCAAATGAAGGAGAAATAGCAATTAAGAGTGAAAATGAAGAGATATAATTTAAAAAGCTTTCTTCCCTTTGCTTTCTCAGGCCCTGCATTTGGCCACACCTGGACGTTAGTTTGTTGGAATGCACATAACATTGTTTCCAATGACATTCTGGCTTAACTGAAGGAAGGGAATGCTAGCAATTTGTCAACAGAGTTAGCCTTTGAGACGTCTACTTTTACACACCGAGCCCTGATTGGCACCTGAACTTTAGAAGGTTTATTTAATGCTACAGAACCTCAGTGTTTTCAGCTTACCCTTCAATTCAGAAGTTTTGTGCATGTTTTGTCCAGTCACTCTTTGCTCACCTCTGCTTAGCCTCCTAATCCCCTTGCTCTTGAGGTCAGTGTCTCCTGCGTCGTTCTGTAAATCTGGGCACGTGTGCAATGCCTGGAAGCACGGAGCCGGGCCGGCTGAGATAGCGCCTACGCTCTGGCTTTTCTAGCGATGGCACCGTTATTCCACACCTCCTCTGGCTGCCTCAGCCTTTTCCACCTCTGCAAACTTAGATCTATTTTGTCACTGCCTGGAAGCTTGAGGTTCCAGAGACAAACGCTCTAAGACACCCACGCCCTCTGCCCATTCCTCTTCCCCCTTGCTCCATTGCCATTTGGAGTTTCTGGGTTCTGTGATGGCACTTTCAAAATGTCTCTGCTGCCCCTGAAATGGGAAGAAATGACACTAAGTTGTCATTTAAACAATGCTGCTTTGTTTGGGTTTTGATAACTAACCCATGGCTAACATGCCACGTGTGTGTGTCTGGAATGAGAACACACTGATCCAAGTATGGTTGCGATGCTTCCATGGAGTCACAGTGGGGAAAAGGACCCAGGAACAACTGGGATTAGGCTGGAAAGCAGAAGAAGGAAAGAAAAAAGAAACATAAACTTGTTTCACCCTTTCTTGGTGGGTTAGGTGGCAAACCTGCTCACTGTAGTGTTTTATGCACTCACAGAGGAAACTAAGGCTCATAAATTACCTAGGGAGTGACCCCTGAGGAAAGACCTTGGAAGCTAGTGAGTGAGTAGCTGTATACAGATTGTGACATTGCAGCTGAGGCACCAGTCCCAGGCCTAGCTCTTAAAATATTTTTCAGAATCTAATTCTCACTCTCACTTTCTCCTCTCTGCATAGATGACAGAGAAGGAATTCAAAATGGTGGAGTCACATGGTGAAAACAGCTCAGATCCCTGAATCATCACTGAAAATAAGAGTTTTGGTGGAGGTGAAGGGAGGTTTTCTGCAGATGTGTTTGGGCTGATTAGAAGTACTTAACCTCCTCCGTCTTTCCATCTCTTAGTCTGGGGCAGACAAACAGACAAGTAATAAAACGCAGGGTAGGGGCCCTGTGCAACCAAACACTGGAGATGTCGGAGGGGAGAGAATGTCAAAGGCAAAGAGGAGGATTTTGACCTATGACATGTACTTCCTGCAGGGGTGATAAACACTGGCAGGTCTGCAGAGTGCAGAGGAAAGAGAAAGACTGAAGGAAAATCTCTGGAGTCCTTCTAGCTTCAGGTGCTGGAGTGACTGTGGTGGCACCTGAAGGCACTGGCATAGGTGGGCATGTTGGAAGCAGAGGCTCCTGCATTCTGCATTTTTGACTGATGAAAATGAATGGGGACAAGTTCTCTGCACGTGAGTTCAAAGAGGCTATGGTGACGGTTCAAAGAGGCTATGGTGATGTCAATGCAGCCTCAGTGACATTGGAGATGCAAAAGGACTTTGAATTTCACATTGTTTGTGTTGATTTAGCAAGAGGGAGAAAGGGATGTGGCCAATTTATCTTGAGCATAGAGAACTATCATGCATAGTCAGAGTATTGAAATCCTCCTCCTGGAGGGAGGGTTAAAAGTCAGTGAGGCTCCCCCACCTGACGCCTGTCCATAACACCCAAGGCCCTGTGGTGCTGATGGTTTGGCTCCACAGGGGTTTTCTAGAATAGGCTCGGGTCATGGCAAGTGGCTTTACCAACTCTTCCCCTGGTAACCATGGAGCAAATGAGTAAAGCAGGAGAGCTGCGACCAGGCAGGCAAGCAACCTCTGCAAATCTACATGGTATGGTGTGATTAAGGTAAGGCACAGAATTATACATCCGGGTTTCTGTTATTGATACTTGGGGCAGTGCTCCATACCCAGTTTGGGAGACAAGCCTTAAACAAATGGATTTCTGGATGGTAATTCAACTCTAGGGATTCAAATAGCAGACATACCCATTTCTGGTGTAGTTGTGCAGAGAGTGGGATTTTCCTGGAAAATTGCCATCATACTAAGCACTTGCTTAAATCTGTGGGGGAAATTAAGGATGGCTTAGAGTGCTTGGAAAATGAGGGAGGAGGGCAGTCATGGAAGAAGAAGTGAAACATATGGATGTTAAGAGTTAGCATGACAAATTAACTGTGGTCCTTTCTCTCCTTTCAGGTGGGTGGAGAGAGAGAAGGGAGGCTGAAAACTCAGGTCAGAGAATTAGGTAACAGTGCTTGTTAAATCTAATTTTCATAACTTCTGCTGCCGCTTTGAGGTCAAAGACAGTACATTCCCATTCCTTGGTTATAGAAAGCCTATTAGAGCTGTCCCTGGAGGCTAATAAATTAGACCATGATTGACAGATGTGAGGTGGTAAGAAAATAAAGGGTGAGACAAACAAGGAGTGAGAAATAACTCCTTATCTGTGCTTACATACGCAGCCCTTAGAGTGGAAGGCAACAAAGTCACATCCACAATCTGAAAGTGTTTGGTCAGTGTTAGATACTGTCATTCAGGGACCAGCCCTGAAGAAGTATCCAAATGGCCCAAATAAAAAATTTGTTTCTATATTTTCCCACCTACCCCTCAGTGAAAGAACACAGAGGGTAGAGGCATGGCAAAGACCGCAAAGTCTTCATAAGATGGAGGATGAAATCGAGAGAAAAAGAAAAAAATATGATAATAATCTCTAGAGGCTTTTTCCCCATTTAGAGGATTAAAAACAAATTTCATTTCCTTCTGTGTTTATGTGGAAGGGGAAAGAGCTGCCTAAAAATTATCGAGAGCATATTAAATCACATCAGTCTTCCCTACCCTCACGTTTGAAAAACCACTGCTATAGTTGTGTGGTTGTATGAAATGGCTTTGCAGAAGAGTGGTAATTTCACTTAGGATTTGAGAAAAATGGATTTGATCCCAGGGGAGGCACTCTGATGAGTAATTTAAGAGAATAACATTATCAAGTAAGCTAACAAGGTCTTGAAACATGGAGCAATACAAAGTTGTTTACTTGGGAGTTAGTGCATAGGAAACAGACAACAAGAGGGTTCCCATCAGTGAAAGAGTATCATAACTTGCCATGTTAGGAATTGCCTATAATGGAAGACAGGGTAAAAACATAGAGGAATTAGATGGAATTCTTATTTATTCTTACCTTATTCTTACTGGTCAGGACAGCTTTGGTCAGAAGGCTCTTCTCTCATCAGTAGTAGAAATAGAAATTAAAACTGGAACTGACAAAAAAAAAATCATGTTTTGTGTGATAAACAATGTGAATATTTGAGTAATTAGATGAAATGTTCATAATTTACTTACCTACATATTGAGCCACCTATTCACTGTTGTCATTGACATCATCATCATCATCATCATCATCCTGTCTTCCGTTTATTTAGCTTCTACCATTTTTGGAAGTATGTTGGGAACTTTTCCATCTATGACCTCATGAATCTTAACAACAACTCTGGTAGACGTAAGTATTACTACTGCTCACCAATATTTGTTTGTTTGTTTGTTTGTTTTCCTGGCACATGGCAAGCTGCACTTTCTAGTCTCTCTGTAGTTGGGGGAAGCTACGTATTTAGTTTCAGCCACCGGACAGAGAACAGAAATGATGTGTACCACTTTCAGGCTAAAGCACTCAATTGTCAGTGCAAGACCCTCTACTTCTTCCTCTCATGGAAATCTAAGGGGCAGCTTTGTGTCGAGGTAGTAGGGCCAAAATTATTAGGTACCTTGGATCCCTGAGAAGCCCACGGAGGACTTTGCATGAATGAGAAATAAAGTTGTATTGTTTAAAGCCCCTGAGTGAGGGATTTTGTTATCTTAGCATAATCTAGCAACTTCTTACTCTGCAAAGAATATCTCTTTACTGGTTACATTTTACAGATAGGAAAACGAAGGCCTAGAGTAACAAGCCACCTTACCCAGTAATGGATATTAGGTTATTGAGCCGGAGTATAAAACTGTACGTTTTTGTTTCTACGACTGGATGACAGTAAAGTAGTTTGGGTAACGACACCAGCTAACTGGGTTCTACTAGACTGACAGTACTGTAGAGGAATGATAGCATAGAGAGGTAAATTGGAAAGAATTTAGGGACATAAATGGGATACTTTTTGAAGAAGAAATGCTTGAGATTTTTTATGGTGACCTATAAAGTTACCAACACAGAAGACTTGGGAACCTTCTTTTTGGGAGTGACTTAGCCTTATCTAGACACTTACAGGTATCTGTGTCCATATTTTAGATTAGTTTTCATATGAGTTATTTAGAAGTTTATGAAGATCTCTCTCTGCTGCTTAAGTAAGAAGTGTAGAATAAAATAAACAACAAAAGACCCTTTGCTTTGACCAGACACAAACACTGGCTCCTTCATTCACGCCACACTTGGAAAACATTAGGAATAACTACAGCTATTATTACCTGTGGCAAGACACTTTGCTGTGGATGGACACACTGCTAATGACCTCCCAGCATGAAGTATGGCTCTGAAAACACTTCTCAGTTTCCAGTGCAGGGTGACTGGTTTGTTTTTCTACATCCTGATTAGTGCTTTAGAATCTCTGTGTGGTGTTTTCTGAGAACAGAGCGGTCTCTATTTTGTTAAATACTGGAAGAGGGATGATTGGCAATTGCAGATCAAACAACCCATCAGAGGAAAGATCATGTGGAAATAAAAAGATTACAAACTACCTTCAAATACAGAGTTTCAGTTTTAGCATTTGTTTCATCAGAATGGTTTCCTTGTTATGACATAACATGTTTTTTTTCATTTCCTCTCTTCAGAACGACTAGCAGAGCCAGCAGCTCCCCTTCTCTCAAGACCAATTGTCAGTATGAGATAGGTGTCAAGGCAGGACATTTGCATGAGACCATAATTTTGCGGCTCCACTCACCTCTGTATGTGCAGACCCTAGCCTGATACTCGGCACACAGTAGGTTCTCAGCCGATACTAGGCGAGAGCACGAGGACGTGAGTAGCTTCCAAAGCTTCTGAGGTCAGCTGAGGTGAAAAATAAACTCCCCGACACCCCATTATTTTGAACGTGAGTTCTCGTTTATAGAATAGGAAGGACAAAAAAAGAATTGTAATATTATGTAACAGCACATGAAAGGACTAAGGTCAGCTGCCCACGTTAGGGGTACATGTGGCCTTCTGGATTCTCAACTGAGTCCAGATTTTACAGAACAAATCCTTTTAATACAGGGATTTGTATTGTGAGGTTTTGATTCTGTTAAGGGGCCACACTTGGAGGTGTGGAGGGCCACATGTGGCCTTCAGGCCGCAGGTTCCCCAACCCGGCCAGGCTCTCTGAGTGACTATCTGGTCTCTAAACCTGCCAGAGTAAAGTCGTCCAAACTCCTTCAGGGAAGAGTTACTGAGGCAATATGTTTCCACACTAGGTTTCCTAAGGATTATGAGAAGCAGGCTTTAATACTTTTTAATAGTAAAATTTAATTAAAGTAAATGTACCTCAGGGAAGAATAATGTATGCAAACTTATCACAGAATCAAGGACCATGGTGAGAAAAAGTGAGAGCTTAATGTGGATGAATTCCAAAATATTTGGCTTAAGCAACAAAACCAATTTATTCTGTATTTCCCCTTAATATATTGTGTGGGTCTTTTAACAGTTGGTTGTTTAATAATAGTAACCTTTAAGCTTATTTCTCCGATCAGTATGCCTGCGACAGTCCTTCATTCTCAGTAAACACTGTGATACGATCAGTCTGCCACAGATGCTTCTTATTCTATTACTGCGGCATAATCGTTTAGGGAAATCTGTGAAACTAATGCAAAATCTCACAAAGCTATTCAGAAATATGGATTGAAAATGGAAGAATGGAAAAATAGCTTGTCATAGCCCATTAGCAACTACACATTGCTATTTAAGAAACTATTTTTCAAATGTTTCCATTTTGAACATGGCTTTAAAAATATCCTACCTTGTTTGTTCCTGTAGAACAATGGGGACATTTACCATAGAATGTTGTCAGATTTACCAGGAAAATAATAATTTTTCCACTGGGCTTGATTTAAGGTTGGCCTCTGCATTTTTTTTTATAGAGAGAAACAATATTTTTGGTTTTTATTTGTATTGAGAACAGAGAACAATAATGTGATACAATTGAACGGTATAATTTTGTTTAATTTTGATGACCAAGATTCTGTACTTAGGGATTAGCCAGCACTTACCGTTTTTTTTTTTTTTCCTTTCTCCATTGTTTTATAAATATTTATTCACACATCCTGCCTCTCTCCAACCTGCTCTAACTCAGGTGTCTTTCCAAAAAGATCCTTTTATATTTTATTTCCCAATTAGTGACTTTAGTTTTATATTTGGTTACACTATTCCCCCCGAGATGCCAGCAATTTTGCTTGTTTTTTCTCAATCCCTGGTAAAGAAAACAATAGCTTTTTTTTTTTTTTTAATGCCCCATACTCCAGGAAGGAAAAGAAACAATAACTACTGTGAGCCTATTAATATATCCTGGGCCTTCTACTGAGAACTCTCATGACAATTTCTTATATTTTATAGAATGGAAAACTGACAGTAAGAAGTATTAAACAACTTGTCTAAGGTTATACATTGAGTATATTGCAGTTGGCATTCAAAACCATTTTATTCTGACACTCAAACTCCTTGTCTTTCTACTCTTGCACAATATTCTAGAATTAACTACTCCCTACTCTGGTAGATTGTATAAGGGCAGAATTAGAAGCAATATGAGCCTGGGCTCATGGTCAGAAGGATCAGGGAACTACACATTGCTCTGTCACGTACTGCTTTAGAATTTTACTTAGTTTTCCAATTAAAATGATAGTCAGCTTTCCAATTTCAAAATGAAAACCTAGTAGATAGATAATGTATTAATAGCACAATGCCTAGCTCTTAGTAAAAGGCAAAAAAATGAGATTATTGTAATTATTACCACGAGAAGAATAGTGTGCATGTTTATCCTTGAAAAGAGCCATAAATTATTTTCCTTGATTTGACTATTTCTATAAAGTTCAAAATTTCTACTCCCCTACTCACCCATACCCCAGAGGGCTCGCACATAATGGAAGGAGAGAGCTTACAGGACTTAGAAGACTTACAGGTTTAGAACTCTAAGCTGGTTATATTGCCTATGAGAGTGATGAGACACAATTTCTGCTTTCTTCCCAGCTCCAGGGAGAAGTGTTAAGTGCTGGTAAACACTTGGGCTGCATTATTCTGAAGCCCCTGTTTCACCAACAGGGAAAAGATGGCCAATAACCCTGGATCTCAGCACTGGCCCAATAATATGTGGAGGGCAGATGTCTAGGGATGAGTTACCTTGACCTTGCTGCTGGAGGAACACCCAGTCGTGGATAAGAAGAGGCTACTGTTTTCCATGGTATCTCTCTGGGGATTCTCTAGACTTCGAACACTCATTGTTGACATTTGTAATTCTGGTAAAAGTGAATGCGTATTGATATATTCACAAATAAATATTTATAAAATCTGAAGCAGAGATTCATGATATTAATGAGAAACACACAGAAATGGAAGAAAATATAAATTTCAGGGTACTAAAGGGAAATTTTCCAAAGAGGTCCTTCCTGCCTGTGTATTTAGTGATGCCTTCTTAATCCTATTTTGGGGGAAGAAGTTGTGGCTCATTTTCTTATTCCAAGCTCTTAAGCAGAGGATTGCTGAATGGGACAGAGTGTAAGTTCATTGTAAGGACCAAGGCCCTTGGCCTCCTAAAGGTTTACTGAAAATCATTGACATAAGGCAGGTTGATCAATAGGAGAAAAGGCATACAACGTATTTAACGTATATACACAGGAGGCTTCAGAATGAAGACCCAAAGATACAAGGGAAATTGTCCATTTTTATGCTTAGGTTTAACAAAGTATGCACAGCCTGGTAAAAATATCATTGGACAAAAAGGGTTTGATCTAATGTTAAGAGACCGAGTGGGGAAACCCAGCAAGGCCTGTCTGTCTAGATTCTTCTTGGCCTCTCTATGCAACATTCCTCCCTCCTGGGTGTGGGGCAGGACCCCCACTGGAATGGGGGTCTTGCAATAATTTCTTTATGGCTAGTTTTTAAAAAGAAAAATCTTAAGTTTTATGGCTGGCTTTGGGTAAAGGGGTTCTGGCCTTTACGACCCCCCTTGGGGAAGAGGGATGCTGGATCCTATGACTGGCCTCAGTGGAGAATAAGACTGAGAGGCCGGAGGACATGAGAAGGTTAGAGAAAAACTTTTGCTTCTGAGGCCTTCATTTTGGGGTACTGCTCTTTGAGCCCCAACATCATGGTGTGCTGTGAATGAGAGGGGTTCTGATTTGATTGATGATGTATACTCTGAGTCTGTATTGGAGCTGTCTGATACTTTGGTACTTATTCATAACAATGTTTATTTATTTTACGTTTTAAAAAATGAGTTTGTATGAGAAAATGGTGGGTGTGGCGATGACAGTAAGAGAAAATATACCTAAGGAAAAAGGCCTGAAAACGTTCCCAGCATCTCTAGATACTCTTCTCCACCCTCCTCCTGCGCTCGCTCCAATGCAGGGCTCAGGTGATGCACCAATTTGCAGTCACCTGGGCTGTTTTGCTGGCAAAATTGTTTTTTCAAGAACACCTTGGTCTGTCATGCAGGGAAAGCAGTGTGCTGAAATTTAGGGGAGGCTCTGAAAACTACACTCACCTCCACCTTACCGGTGACTCAAATCATCTGCCTTGTCCACATTGCGCAAGCACCAATTTTGTTCATTTCTAAAAAGGGCTGCCTAGGGAGTCAGATATTGTGTTCGCATGTCCACTGTACATATGCAGGTACCCTTAGAAGGAAGATACAAATTTACCATGAACCTTCCATTAGGGTGTGAGCACAGAGGTTAGGGCGTCAGACATCCCATTGAGAACACATGTGAGGTGCAAGAGGCAATGAAGCCTCACTGAGGAACAAAATTAGAAGGTTTCCAGCCTGAGGACTTCACAAGGAAGGAGGAAGGCGAGGTAGGAGTGACTTGCAGGTGTATTTAAGGGGGAGTTGGCTGCTGTGGGGATAAGTGAGCAGGGGGGTATGATGGTGTCAGACGGGACAGTGGAAGGAGACCCCAAGACATATTCTACATACCGAAATATCATAGATTTTAATATCGTATTCAAAGCCCCTGTGATGATGAGTCTGACCACGGAGGCCTTAATGTTCCCTTCAACTTTGCTAAACATTAACCAGGCTCTCCCTCCCTCTAGGCTTCTTATTTTATTTATAAAAATACTTACCTTAAAAAAATTGCAACTGTAAATTTTCCTCTACCCATTTTGAGATGTAAATCTTACTAAAACCTCCTGCCAGTTTTGCAACCCAAGGCTATCTTTCTCAAGGACCTGGGAGCCACCTTTTTGAAATGTAATTATTAAGCAAGACAACACCCTCTCTCCCAGTTTCTGTGTCAGGCTAGGAGCCTAACTTTTTCCAAGTTGTAAAACTATCTCAGCATCCTAAAGATAGGAGAAAATTTACTTTTCCTTTGGATAAGGCCAGTTAGCAAACAAATGCCCTAAGATTTACTCCCCCAACCCCAACCTCAGCTCTTAAAATCTATACAGCCCTTTCTATCCGTGGAGTTGAGAACTGAGTTCCAGCCGCTCTCTCTCCTTTATTCCAATAGCCTTAAAGTCTTCCTTGCTCATTTAATTGTCTGGTGAAATTTTTTAAGCCCTAAAGGAGTTTGCTTTTTGACAAGTAAGAATTCATTAACAAAAAGTGGGTCTCAGGGTGAGCCAGTTTACAAAGTATTCTGCAGAATAAATATTGAAATGAGATAAATAACTTTTACAGAAGGATTGACCAGGAAATTTCTTTTAAAATGTCTTCCCTACTAGCATGACAAAAATTTTAATTTATAAAAATTATCTCTGCCCATAATGGTTTAAGAACATATCAATTGTGAAAACTATAATTCTATGTAAACATATTAAGAATATTTATTTCGTAGTATTGCTGTTGACTGTTGAATCCGTTTTTATCTAAAAATGTGAAGTTAGTGTGCATGCAATTATACTTGATATTACACACACACACACATATATATATATATCAATAATCACTTTCTTTTCATGATTTTTTTCTTTTTCTTTTTTTACAGCTTGATTTTGGTATAATTACCAAAAAATTATATATATTTAGAGTGTATTATTTGATGCTTTGATATGTGTATACATTGTGAAACGATGACCATGATCAAGCTAATTAATACATCCATCACCTCACTTAGTTATCTTTTTTTTTCAAAATTTCACAAAATCATTGCAATTTTTGTTTTGACAGTCCAATGAAATGCTTGCCCTTCTTTCTTACACATTTTCTTGCACAATACAAAATGCTAAACTCACTAACTGCTTCAGGGTTTCTTATCATAGGCCTTCTTCCATGGATATAAGCCTTGAGGTGGTAACAGCCTCTGCTGTGGTGGTGTGCTAGAACCCACACACCTTGCTCCTTCTTTAAAACAAAGCAAAACAAAGTCCACACAATTTCTTTTTTAATTTGCATTTGCATAACAATGAATTTCATTCTCCTTAATTTATCCCCGTTAGTAATTCATTCCAGGCCCTTAGTCTTTGCTCACTGTAATAAACCAAAAGGCTAAAGACAAACCTTAGAACTCTTTTAGGATTAGTAGCAAAATGCTGACTGTGGTCCTTCTGTAGAGGTCCTGATTTTTTTTTTATACGGAAATGAGACTAGACTCAAAGCCCTGAACACTTTCTCTAGTAAACTCTGTGAATTAGTTAAAGTAGCACCCCCCAAACCCTCCAGGTTAACAATAGTTAGATAGGGAGACTAAATGTTCCTATTGAGATAGCTCCTTTACATAATAATCTTATCTAATGCCCAAAACATTTATGGTCCTAATGCATTGCTATCTCTGCTTTGCAGATAAGGCAAGGGAGAGAGGTTATCCACCATACTCCAGATTTCACAAATGATAAAGTTGACAGAGCTCTATTTCAAAATTCATTCTGGTTGGCTTCAAAATCAGTGAATTTTCTATGCCTTGTGCTATTTTCTTACCTGTAAAATTGAGAAAATGATAACTGATGTGTAAGTTACATTCTAAGCCAGGAATTCTGTGACCTTAATTCTCAGAGACATAGTCCTTGAAAGTGGGTGTCTTGGGCCCAGAGAAGTGCACAATCCAGTCATTTCAAGGAGGGCAATAGAAACAATTCCCTTTTCCAGGAGATTTAACAACCCTTTACCCGACTGGCTCACAACTTAGGATAGTTTTTTTTTTTTTTTAATTTTGGAAATATTTATTTTTTGAACAACAATTTTTTAAAGTCAAATTCTGTCCTTGAAAAATTAAAATAACACACAAATAAAATCATCCATAGTCTTTAAGTCAAAATTTATATCTTTATATGCATTATCTGAACTTAAGGGCATTGTTCTAGGGCATCTAAGTGGTACGGATCACCCGGGTTTAACTAGAGAGCTGCTCTCTGTCTCTCCAGTGAGCAGATCCACACTTTCTCTCTGTGTTTCCATCCACTTTTTTTTTCCTAAACCCAGAAAAGTGATATTTACAGTCAAGCTCTTCTCGAGAAGCTCATAGGGTATAGCAAATGAAACCGCCCACGGATGTCAGGCTTATTCCGGGCTGTGCCTGCTTCTTTTCCTTTCTTTGCCCTTCCATAAATAAGCAACATCATTTCTCTAAGGCTTCATTTCACTTCTTAAAGAGTGGTGATAATAACACCCATCTTATGGAGATTTTCGAACAATTAGACTAAAAACTCAGAGAGCTTTGAGTTCTTCAGACTGAGTGTATTATATAAAAGTAATTACTTAGCGTGAACGGCTAGGAGGCATTTCATTCTGGTCAGGGGGTACTTCTGGTATTTATTTTGCACAAATAAAGCAGCTTAAGGGAACCTCAGCCACAACTCTAGTGCTCTTATTTTGCAGGTGAAGAAAATGCACAGTTCTGTGATGTTACAAAACTGCGGTCAATGAGGCTAACTGTCTTTCTCAAAATCTGCAATAATAAATGCTATGCACATGTAGACATACTTTACGAAGGCAAACATAGTATTTCACTTGCTTGAGGTAGTTCCTACTCTTTGTTTTATAATAAGGTTGTGTCTATTTTTCAAAAGAAGTGCTATGAAAATATTAATTTTAATTGCTTTTAATATATCTAACTTAAAATATATACATTATCTCGATATAAAATCATTATAACATTTTTGTATGAGTGCTAGTAAAATCAACCAACAATTTAATAGGATATAACTCCAAACATTTGTATTAGCCCTGACAATGTGTTTATGATGGGATGAATCTTTGCACAATGAATTATCTTATCTGGAGTGCTAGTTCCATCTACTTTCACAGTTCCACTTATACTCAAATATATATAAATTATATATATATATAAATTAAAATTTATGCCTATAGTTTTTAATAGCCTATTTTATACTTATTATCTATACATTATTGGCTATCTTGTATCAGTCTAGGTCTTATTTCCCTAAATATAAAATAAAACTACTTGATTGAGAGTGTGGTGTGTGTGTATGTGTAGGATGTATGTGTGTGTATATATACATATATTTCCCTTTGTACATAGGATTAGACTTCATACAAGGTAGGGTCTTAATTAATATGCATAGTTTGATGAATTATTTGTTTTTCTTTAAGTATATTTAACTCATTAATTGGCTGGTACAGCAATATTTAATGCATATCACCTTTGTGCAAGTGTAGAAAAAAATGGATCATTCATCCCGGTCTTCAAGACTACACAGTTTAACTAAGGAGCTAAGAATTTCTGTCAGGCAGTTAATGGGTAACTGACAAAAGACAATATCTATCATAACTCCAGTAGAAAGCAGGGAAAGATGTAGACTCTTGTAGGTAAAGAATTCCCAGAGAAGAAGAAATTTTCAGTGAATCCTGTGTAGAACTGAGAGGGAGAATTGGCCATTCTCATTCTAAGCAGATAGAATGTTCCAGTAAAGGCTGGAGCTGGCCTGTCTTGTGAGGAATCATTTAGGGAGTGATCAGATAGAAATGTTGAGAGTTTTACGAAGTTTAAATTGGAGAAGGACTTGATTTTTCACTTAGCATACTTGTTACATAATTTATGAATTCACTGCAATTAATCATAATTATATCTAATTAACTACCTATTGAGTTTCACTGGGATTAACATTATAGGGACTAAAATAATGAGATGAAATAGATACTGGTGCTTTTACTAGACAAGGTATAGTAAGAACCAGTAGGACTTTGATTATTATAGACCTTCTGCCTTAGTGACGTAAAATTCATCAATAATATTAACACTTTTTCACATTTTTGTTTGGATTGAAAACTGCTATGACTTGATTCCTCATAATGAAGGAATAGGAGGAGAAGCACCTCTCCCATGAATGAACTTTTCCCAAGACCCTTTCTCTATGGTCCCCTCTTGCAACAGTGAGACTGCAACTTGAAACTCCTTGGCAGGAGGCAAAAGACTGAAAATCTGGATTATTCTACCTCAAAGACTAATCTACTACTTAAATCTTTTTTGTTTTTTTCCTCTGGCTTCTTTCTCTTATTAGAGTCTTAGGACACAATTTTGCTTTTGCTTTTGGGTACTCTCATGCAGTCTGATAGGTAGATACTAAAGTTGACAGCAATGGTCCTTGCCCATGTGTATGAAATAACTAAAATTTTGGAGAGAAAGAACAGCCAACAGTACAAAAAAAAATTGGCTTTGGATCTCGAGTATTTTTATTATACCCTTCTCCATCCTTTTCTGAGAATCACTTATATCTTATTACTTTTCTTTCAAAATAGATTTATAGCCACTGGGGGCGGGGTGGGGGGGGGGGGCATCTTCCTACAAAGACACTAGAGGGAATAGTGAAAGCTTAGCTGTTAAAACCCCCAACCTGACGTGAAGCATTATTAGCAGAGAAACCAAGCCAATTGCAGTGGGATGTTTTGCAGAGCAGATGCTCCTCTTCCATCTTCTCTCTAAGATAGCTTTGATTTTTTTTGTTGTTGTTAGTTTAAAGAGATTCTAAGGTCTGAATGATAGTTAAATTTAGAGAAACATTCTGTTTGACTGACATACCAAATCTTTTTATTAACTGCTGAAGCTGGTTCAGATTAATGATCTAGTACCCCTGGGTGATATGCACACTGTGATGGATTAAATGTGCACTTTAACTAGTGTACTTTTTTAGGCTCTATAGAGTTTAAAGAGAAATTCCTGCTTAACATATTAGGTGTTGAGATTGTTGAGTATAATGTTTATTCCAGCTCTAACTTTCTTTTTGGATCTGTGATATGTCTGGAGGAAATTTCGGATGTTGAAGGAGCCAATTTATTGGTTTGTTTTGTTTCAGTCTGTGTAGGAAAGTTGTAGCCTCTTAAATCCTCCATTATCCAGATTCTAAAGAGCAAGGCATGAAAGATAGCAATGCAGTTATCATGTTCTATTTGTAGCAGAATTGTTTGTAGTTTAGCTCAAAATATCCATCTTCTTAATTTTAACTGGTTTTGCCAGTTGCCAGTTAAACCAGATTGCAAGTGAAAATGAATATCATCAACACACTTAAATATTTCTGTGCATGATACAAAGCAGACTGTAGATGATTATAGACTACTGGAAAATGTGTTTCCACAGAAACTTTATTCTAAATTGCTAGGAGTGTGTTAGACTTTAAGATTACTCATAGACATGTGCTCAAAAACTTGGTAAACTTTAAAAAATTTTTATTTTACTTTAAAAGTATAAAGAGAGCAGTATTCTCTAAGGCAATGATTCATCAATTCCCCTACGGTTTAAAAAAATGGCACATGTAACATTCATGTTTCATACAAAGATGAATTTGAATAGCTGTGAGTGATAATTTTAAACAAAACAAATCACTGAACATTGACCATGACATTGCTGGTCACCTCGTCTTGGTCTCCCTAAGCAACCGCCCCACTCCATCTCTTCGCTTTTCATCTAGATCGCAGCTATGGCCGAATATGCCCCTCTACTTACACCTGCTTCTTCATAATGAAGTTTAAATTATCTTCTGATAATGCACTACTCTTTCAGGAATCTTCAAGACTCACGAAATGCAAAACCAAGTCAAACTACTCAACCCACAAATGGCTTTTCTATACCACCAACCCCTTTAAAAATGACCAGTCTTTTTATTGCTCTTCACCCCTTTCTCTGCTAAAAATTCTCACACCAGCAACACCATAATGTGTATTCCACACACTCCTCTTCTCAGCCACCCCAGCTTTGTCCTTTGGCTCATCCTGGTCCTTTTTTTTAAATGATCTTTTCTTTCATGTTTTACCTGTTAATGTCTTATCATTCAAGGTCCATGTGCTATGCATGTTTGTTCCTTCCAATCCTTGTGTTGAAGTTTGATCTCTAGTGTGGCAGTGTTGGGAGGTGGGGCCTGGTGGGAAGTATTTATTTGTGGGGGCCAATCTCTCATGGATGGATTAATGCCCTTTCTCAGGCGTAAGTTCTCACTTTGTTATTTGCCTTGAGAGCTACTTGTTAAAAAGAGCCTGGCAGCCTTCAGGCCACCACCCGCTTTCTCTCTTGCCATGTGATTGCTTTGCGCACACCAGCTCTCCTTCCACTTTCTGAGATGAGGCCTTCACCAGCTGCAGATACTCTCTTGAACATTCCAGCCTCCAGAATCATGAGCTCGATAAACATCTTTTCCTTATAAACTACCCAATCTCAGGTGTTCTGTTATAGAGACACCAAACAGACTCAGATCCTACTTAAATGCTACTTCTTCCAAAAAGTCTTATGAGATAGT
This sequence comes from Indri indri, assembly GCA_004363605.1. Taxonomy (NCBI): domain Eukaryota; kingdom Metazoa; phylum Chordata; class Mammalia; order Primates; family Indriidae; genus Indri; species Indri indri. Next base: position 852 of record RJWJ010017704.1, on the reverse strand, counting down.
CCCCTTGCTCCCCACACATACACACATCCCAAATGAACCTTGAGATTGCACTTCTCCAGGAATGGCATTCACAGCATTTAACCTCTGCACAATGGCACGGTCACCCACTGATCAGAACTCCCTGGCTGAACGTACTGTTTGAATGGCCAGCTTGCATTCTTGAGTATCTCTCCACTGGTTTCCCTCAAGTGTTTCAGGAATGCTCAGACCTCTTCCTAACAACAGGCCCCTCCTCTGTGGCCCTGTAGCACCTGTGTGTCTCTCTATCATGGCACTAATCGCACTGTGCCAGAATCACAGTGTGCTATGGTTTCTATGCTCTTCCAGGTAGAACACCTGCGATATGTGGACACTCAGTAAAATTTTGTTGACAAACCGATTAAATAGTTTTTAAAAATGAATTGGGGACAAAGACCAGTCTTAATTATCTTCCTATAACTGTTCCCAGCAATTGCATCCATAAAGTGCTAAAAAAAAAATGTTGTATTAAATTGGAGCTCTTAATTTCTAATGAAATCTTATTAACCTTTTAATAATAACAATGCTAATAATGATGATACTATCCAATAATTATGTGGCATTCACAATGTGCCAGGCACTGTATTGAGTGCTTCATATGTACTTATTTAATCCTGACATCTATCCTGGGAGGTCGTTCTATTATTTTTCCCAATTTGTAAAAGAGAACTGAAGCACAAAGGAATTAAATAACTTGTCTAAAATCCTGCACCTCATCAGTGGAATGGCTGGGCATCTGTCCTAGGAAATCTTACTATAAATTTAATGTTTTTTTGCTCCGAATTAATTTTAAGGAAAGCACTTTTTTTTAAATTTCAGCATATTATGGGGGTA